>VUQG01022277.1:0-19105 GCA_015106755.1 Etia nguti | reverse complement strand
TCTCCAGAGGCCTGGTAATGAACTAATCATTTGATTCAGGTGTGTTGGACCAGGGTGATATCTAAAACCTGCAGGACACCGGCCCTCGAGGCCTGGAGTTGCCCACCCCTGCTGTAGACCCACCTTTAGCAGCAATAACCTGAAGTATTCCATTACGTCGATTGCTTTCGCTCAATAAGTTTCACGTGTTGTCTCACAGGAATTTTAGCCCACTCTTTTTTTACATTGTTTCTTCTCTTCATTGAGGTTTCTGAACGTTCGTTTCTGCACATCTCTGTTAAGGTTCTGCCACTGAATTAAAATCAGGTTGCGGTCCGCACTTTGAGTTATCGTCACATCTTTATTTTTTCTTTTTGAGCATTCTGTTGTAGACTTTTCGGCTGTGCTTTGGATCATTGTCCTGCTGTATGAACCAGTTTCAGCCACGCTTCAGCTGTCGGATAGATGAGCTGACTCTAGAATATTTTGGTATACCGAGGAGTTTACTGCAAAGCCCAAATCATCACTCCTCCACCACCATGCTGACAGTTGGTATCAGGTGTTTGTGCTGATACGGTGCGTTCAGTTTTCACCCGATGTTGTGCTGCATTAGAGTGGAACATGTCACCTTTGGTCTCACCTTTAAGAAACGTCTTGTGGTTTGTGCAGATTAAGCTTTGCAAAATGAAGCTTTGCTGCCATGTTCTTTTCTGAGGAGAAGAGGCTTTCTCTTGGCAACCCTTCCAAACAAGCCATACGTGTTCAGTCTTTTCCTAATTGGAATAAGTGCATGGATGGATGAACTTTAACATTTCACATCCTACCTGAGGTTTGTAGAGTCAGAGATGCAGCTCTTGGGTTTTCTAGAGTTTCTCTGAACATTGTGCAGTCTGACCTTGGGGGAAATTTAGAGGAAAATCCACTCCTGAGAAGATTGGCAACTGTCATAAATATTTTCCAGTACTGAATAATCTTTCTCACTGTAGGAGGACTTGACTGACTTAACATTTTTCTTGATGTGTACTCAATCATCCAGGTAGGGAAATCCCAGAAAACCGATTCTGCTTTCTGAAATCATAACGTGTTTGTAAATGCCCTCATAACCCTTTCCAGATTGATGGGCAACAGTGCCTGCTTCTCTGAGATCACTGCTGATGTCTTGATCACTCAGCACCGTATTACAGTTTTTCTCAATCTCATCAGTGCAGTTCTCACACCAGAAACATCATTCTCACTACTCTTAATGCAGTTCACAAATCAGCTACACATTTCCCATCTACTTTAGCCTTTTTTCATTGTTTTTGTGAGCGCCACTATTGTTTCTATGTATACTGCACTACTAAAGACATTTGTTATTGTGTCTTTCTATCTGAACACAACTCAAAACAGTTTGTACTTCTGTCAGCCAGAATTCTACATTTCTCCTTCACCTTCCTGAATACTGTCTGCAGTGTTTTCAATCAAATTACTTTAAAATTTTCTGTTTTCAAATACGTATGACAGAGCAAGGCCAGTTACACGCTGTCAGTGGTAACAGTGAGAGTGTCCCTCAATTGAAATCAAATATAAACACATTCTCAGAAGAGGTTTAGTTAAAACAAATAGAATTGCATTCGCAGGTGCATGTTATGGCACTGCTAATTACACAAAAGCATATACTTAATGTATGCACTCACTGACCAGTTTGTAAGGTAAACATTCCTTGATCTGGATTGAACCCCTTTTGCTTTTAGAGCATCCTTCATTCTTTGAGGCACGGGTTCAACAAGGTACATTCCTCAGAGATTTTGGTCGATACCGACATGATAGCATCACACAGTTGCCGCAGATTTACCAGATGCAAATCCAAATCATCCAAATCTCCCCTTTGACCCCAACCCAAAGGTTCTCTAAAGGATTGAGATCTGACGACTGTGGAGACCAATGCAGTACACGTCAAGTTGAAGCTCCACCTGTTCCTGATCACCTGGTTGATGAAGCCACTATTTAAAGCATCAGATCATTGAACTGAGACATTTAGTCAAACCCTGGCCTCGTATCCTTCGTGTTTGTGCTTTTGCTCTTCCTTCGCCTTTGTGGACTACCTTACCCACTCTTTCCCTGTGCACAGGTTTTTGGAATCCTACCCATGGCGTGGTGAGGCTGACCCCAAGTTGGTGATTGTGAGCACCGTACACGTTGGACAAATTGGACCCCCCTTCTCTTGGAGCACCTTCCCTTGCACATTTTTCGCATTGTTCTAAATACCTTGTTTGTAATGATTGGTTGATTGAGTTAATGTTGCTTTCCTATCAGCCTGAAGCAATCTGGCAATTCTCTCCTGCCCTCTGACATCAACAAGGCATTTTCACTCAGAGAACTGCTGATCACTGGATATTTTCTCTTTTTAGGACCATTCTCTGTAAACCCTAGAGAGGGTTGTGGGGGGAAATCCCAGTAAACCAACAGGTTCTTTAATACTCAGATAAGCCTGACTGGTATTAGCAACCATGCCACGTTCAAGCACCTTTCTTCCTCATTCAGATGCTCATTTTGAACTTCAGCAGGCTGCCTTGACCATGTCAAGGTCAAGGCAGTTGCTGACAGATTAGATATTTGCATTAATGAGCAGTTGAACATGTTCTCAGATTGCATGTATTTTCTTTGTCTGTTTCCTGATGCACTGTTTCATGTGTATTATTCTCCTTTTCTTGATTTCAGCGATTCTGTAAAGTATCAAATAAACTCTTCACATTTCATTTTTTGTGTCTCCACATTTTTTTTCTTCTATATTAGGCCAACATTTTTGCATTCACTAATACTCTTTGCAAAGTCAGTTAGGTTTTGATAAAAGTAAAAACCCAATCATTGTCTAAGTCTTAAAATGATAGTGAAAGGTTTTTATTCTTTGGTCACATAGTTGAAGTGACTGACTGACTTTTGCATGTTTTGACATATTTCAAAAGGTTTTGTTTTACTGTCTTTTACACAAGGTAGTTTTATGAAACTGCTTTTAGTGTTTTGAGAACTGCATTAAAAGTGGTGAGAATAACGTTCCTGATGTGAGAATTGCATTGATCAAGACAAACTGTATCACACAAACTGCCAAAAACCTTTGCAGTTATAGAGGTGGTCACACTTGCTGATGATCGATTAACTAAGTGTAATGAATTAGCTACACCTGGCTGCTACTTAACCTCTTAATTCCTATGGAAGTAAGCATGTGCTCTCTCTTTCTGCATCTTTGCTTAATTTCCATTAAACAGATAATGACACTGGGTAATATGCCATGTCTTACTATTCATCCGAGGTTCTATTTATTTAAATTTGAGCGTAAGACCTGATTATTTTTATAATGTCCTAAAATGTAAAACCATAGAGTTTCCAGAATGTGTGCTTTCCATTTTTCCCTCAACTTATAAAGCTGATATAGAATTAGATATTAAAGTTGGTCTTAGATGATCCATTCACACTAGTTTCTTGTCACAGTTGACTTTTGGTGATAGGCAAACATCGCTTTTCTGGAACATTAGATAACGAAAATAAGTTGTCAGTATCCTTGTTGGCACTTAGGAATGTCCCCAGGTATTCTTTTTCATCTCTTTTTGCATTACCTCACAATAAATTTTTCATTATCGAGCATTAGGCTTTTCTCTCCATCACAATATTTTTTACGTTTCCCCTGATACACAGGGACAATTTCTGGGTTGGTCTTTTCCTTCAGAGAGTTTGACTATGCAAGTTCAAGAAAAAAGGTTCTGCAAAACATCTGCAGAAACACAAAAGTTGAGAAAAAACAAAAAACAAACATATTCCACTCTAATCTTTTGGGATGCCACATTCCCAGTGGAAATTATTTCCCTGAATAAAGCAGAATTTGTGTTTTAGAAGATCAGTTTTCCCTTCTATGCCCTTCGTAAGACTGAAAAAGAAAATCCATTCCTGTCATTTGAAGCAATAGTCAACAGCACAGCACCACCAAAGTTTATTTAGTAGCTTTTTCTGCTCTCTTCATCATCAATTACAAGGTTCATTTTTCACTTTGCACTTCACGTCTGTTGTTCGGCTTGTTGCAAAGTTGAAAAATGAGTTGTGGTGATTTTGTTGAAAGCATTTCAGCTTAGTGTGAAAACAATGAAAATTCGATCTGCTCAATGCAAGAGAACAGTCAAAATCCATCTGCTGAGAAAAATTACATAACTTTATCAAAAACTCTAAAATTACATTTGGTTTTTACCCCTTGGGAGGGGAATCTTTGTCAACTCATGTATAAAGTTTCAGGTAATACAATTTTATATTTCTCTCATAGCAAAGCTGACAGATCTTTAGTTAGTGTTACTTTCACTTCCAGGTGGCCCAAGTTCGTCAGACACTTTCTTTTTTTGTTTGTTTGTCTTCAGACCCAAATTTACATTTCCTTGGGTTTGGCATAAGTCTCAGTCTCAGAAAGGTTAGACAGTCTTCACAGAAGAATTTGCTTGCACAAGTCTTTGACCGCAATTTATTGACAGGAAGCCAGACACTAAGCACAGGATTAATTTTGTCCAACAATTGCTTGACCTTTTCTGGTTTAATTTAAGCCCTCATAGACGATTCCTTGTCAGACATACAATCCAGCATCCCATAGATGAGACATTCCCAGAGCAGAGAATTTCTCTCTGCTGTCCTGCAGAGTTTCCATCAGCCACAGAAAACTGACACTAAAAGTGAGGTATAAAAGAGAATATCAGTCCCGTTCACAGAAGAAAGGCACGGATAAAGAAGTCAGGAAGTGTGGTCTAGATTAGTGATTGTTATGGTGGTATTTATTTATTGATTACAATAATAATTTAATATCAGTAAAAGTGATGAAGTTAAAGAAAGAAATTGACCAAAGGTTATTCTGTTTTTCCCAGCTGAGAGCTCCTGTTGCTGAAAGCTGACAGTAGAAAGTACCCTGATATTTGGAAGCTTCGGACAAAGCGCTAAACAAGATTTGAGTTTGGCCATATTCTTATTTTCTCTTTGTGACAGTAAGCTTTCCTTCAAGCTGCCCCCACATTCTAACTTTTCCCTTTTGAACTGTGCTCTAGTTTAGGATAGGTCCTTCCTATAATGGGGATTTTCAGATCTTGCACCTCCAGCAAATTCAGATTGTTTGGTCAAGCTACTCAGCCCAAAGTTAAAGGCTGAACTGACAGAGTGTGTATGTGTATGTGCTATGCTTGGTATATATATATATATATATATATATATATATATATATATATATATATATATACATATATATTTTGCACATTCATGTTATTGCAGTTATATAAACCCCGAGCTTGAGTATCCATTGCATCCTCTTTTGTAACCAGGAGGATGATGCAGAGGAGACTCTAATCATGCTAAGATATTTCAAAACAAGTCATGATGTTTCCTGAACAACGAGGTAGTTAATCCTCTGTGGGGCGTATTTTGATATCAAAGACACAAATTGGAACACTGGATGTTTTCATGCAGAAAAAAGAATTATACTTATTAAAAACATCAGTTTCTTTAACCAAACACCTGAACAAACAGATTTGTGTAGTTTCGGATGTATTACACATTTAATATCTATTGATAAGTAACATGTCATACCCAGCTGTTGCGTTCAGACAACATGCTATTGTGTGCGTGGAACACAAACACGGCGGCATCATCGTGTCATCAAATTAGCATATCAAACCATTACAATCAGTGTTGTTTTAAGGTCGCCTTAACCTTATCCTATCCATCTTTTTTTTTTAATCCTTACATGTATGAACATACACAAGCAAGGACCTGAATGTAGACCAGCACACACACACACGCACACACACACACACACACACAAAACCTCCCTACCTATGAAAATTGAGGAAGCAATTCCTCTCAACAGAAAAACACATCCACACATCTTGTGTGGCAGTTTAAAAAGGTCTTAAAGCAAAGATGGGACTGCCAGCTGATGAGAGTGATGATGAAATGTCATAGAGTGAGGAGGAAGATGGGGTTATAGTAGAAATCCCAAAGGGAGAGAGTCAGCGTGAGGATGGAGATGAGGAGGGAGACTGAAGTGCCACGGCGGTAGAAGATAAACAGGGAGAAGTTCGGAGTGAGGATGAGGAAACTGGTGACGGTGAAACTGGAGGTACAGAAGCAGACTTCAGAGCAAGATGAATAGAAAATTCATCCTTAGGTCGTGTTTGCTGCTTGCGGACTTCTGAAAAAAAAAGGTGTGAGGATATTCTCACTCTCTCCTTGCAAGATTGGCACTATCTTTCCTCATCAATAGATGGCATGTCATCATCAAACTCATCACCTGGCAGCACCACATGCGCTTTTTGGAGTGCCTTACAAAACCTGTGGATGCATTTCTAATATGTGTGAAAATAGGATGTGAATTACATGTTCTTATAAATGCATTTCAATAAGGAGAGATCATTTGGAAGAAATGGACATGATTTACTAAGAAACTGAAATCAGTTAAACTATATTGCAATTAGACTCCGATGACCTATTATATCAGAACAGAATCTCTGCAGAGATAGGAGTTACGATGGTGGTTGAGAAGATGAAGATGAAAATAGAGATGGAGGCTTGGATGAAATTGTGACTGACCAGGGTGAGGTGCATGAGTGAGAGTCTGAAGGATGGAGTGACAGAGGAGCATTGAAATTTCAAATACAGAGAATGGAGGCTGACTGGTTTCCAGAAGAAAATGACTGGCCTAGAGTAATGATGTCAGAATTGACTTTGACAGCGTGAGAAAGATGGAAGTTAAATAAAGAACAGACTAGCAGATGAGTGAGTACAGATCTTTCTTAATGAACTTACGCATAAGCTTCATTACAAACTTGTATTGATGGCAAAAACATTTAGATACCGTGCATTCGGAAAGTATTCATAGCGCTTCATTTGTTCCACATTTTGTAATGTTAAAGCCTTATTCCAAAATGGATTAAATAGATTTTTCATCTAAAAGTTCTACAGACAATAAAGCCCATAAAGACAGAGTGAAAAAGGTTTGCTTGAAATTCATGCAAGTATATCACTCAAAATTGAGGTCAGGTGCATCCTGTTTCCACTGATCATCTGTCAGATGTTTCTACAACTTGATTGTGGTCCACCTGTGGTAAATTCAGTTGATTGGACATGATTTGGAAAAGCACACAGCTGTCTACATAAGGTCTCATAGACGACAGTGCATGTCAGAGCACAAAAGCAAGCTGTGAAGCCCAAGGAATTTTCTGTAGACTGAGACAGGGTTGTATCGAGCTCAGATCAGTCCGGGTGGAGGGAAAAATCAATGCAGCAATGTATAGAGATACCCTACAGAGACATCCTGATAACCTACTCCAGAGCACACTGCACGTTGGACTGCGGCGAAGGTTCATCTTCCAACAGGACAACGACCCTGAGCACACAGCCATCATAATAAAGGCTTCCTGACCACTCTGTGAATGTCCTTGTGTGGCCCGGGCAGAGCTGGTCACCTGTGCTCCTGACCCAACCTGATGGAGCTTGAGAGGTTCTGCAAAGAAGAATGGGAGAAACAGCCATAAAAACAGATGCGCCAAGGTTGTAGCATCAAACTCAAAAAGATTTCAGGCTGTAATTGCTGACAAAGGTGCTTCAACAAAGTATTGATCAAAGGATATGAATATTTGAGGACATGTAATATTTTTGCCTTATTTTTAATAAATTTGCAAGAATTTCAAGCAAACTTTTTTTTCACATTGTCATTTTGGGATTTTGCTTGTAGAATTTTGAGGTGAAAAATGAATTTAATCTATTTTGGAATAAGGCTGTTACATGAAAAAGTGTGGAGCGAAACACTGTGAATACTTGCTGGATTCACTGTAATTTGAACTCTTTTCCTTCCAAATTAAATAGACTTGTGCACTAACTTTGCACCCTGCTCGCATTCCATCCTTGTATACCTGCTTTGGGCTTATGCAATACCATTACAGCACAGTGTGTTACCTCGGAGCAATGTCCTTTTTTCCTTTGATAATATGGCATGTAGAGTGTTAGATGACTCATTTTTTTTACATGATTATTTGGACCAATATGGGTGCAACTTTCATGTAAGAAAGCATGGGGCTGTGTGACATGAGCACAAGTACTGGAAGAGGAAGGAATATGGGCCCTTTTGGGCCATGAGACCAATCTTTCTCATTTTCATTTTATATACTATTAATTAGTATGGCAGTGTTATTGATTAGCATGAATTCCCACTCCTGAAAGAGCACTGATCCAATGAAATGGGCGTATCAGTTTATTCAAAACGTGAGACAACCTCATCTCTGAACTGGATCCAATAAAGTTCAGACGTCAGTTTAAGAGCTTGGTGATCACTTTGAGAGCTCTGCATGGTGAAATGCATCCTTACATTAGGGAACTCCTACATCCGTATGCAATGTGCGGGTCATTGAGGTCCCCAGACCAAAACCTGTTGGTGGTTCCTCATTGTACAAAAACTAAAGGAGACTGTGCCTTCAAGGTTGTGGTTTCTAAACTATGAAGAGCACTACCATTACATTTGAAACACATCTGTGGACTCTATTGAAGATTTTAGATTTTTTTACTTGTTGCTAGTTGCTGTGAAGCACTTTGTGATCCTTATGTAGGAAGATGCTACATATATACATTTTATTTACTTTTTTTTTGTTACACCAAACAAGGAAAAAAGACTTTAGGGAAACTTTAGGCTACCAAAGTAGTTACAGAATGGCTCCACTGTTGTAAAAGCAGTGAAATACAGTGGTAGCGCTTTATAGTAATGTCAAACTATTAATCATCATTAAGGTATTAGCAAGTGCTTAATTCATCATTTATATAGCATTACTCTTATGCAGTATACTGTTGACAAATATAGATATATTATTATGACTATGATTATTACTAGCAGTGATATAGTATTAGTGATGGCTGTACACAGTTACACCATGTACTGCAATGATAGCTGTACATGGTAACAGATGGATAAACATATCTGTATTTATAAATGACATACTAAGAAGGAATAGTTATATATAAATGATGAATTAAGTGCTTGCTCATACCTTAATAATACTTTAATAATGCTTAATAGTGTGACATTATTATAAAGTGGTACAGATACAACCAGTGTTAGCTTGTTGATAAATCCATAATTTGGAGACAGCTGTGTTGAAAGTGAATGTAATGTATAATTATATTGATTGGGATTCATAATCTAATTTAGTGTTTTGTTTTTAGGAGTTGATCATGAGAAGCAAAAAATAACAAGACCTGGAGTATGCTGGTGAGAGTATAAAATCTGCCAGTTAATTTTGGTAGTATCACACAGAAATAAAGTGTGTATGAAAGCATCAATTTATATACAAATACAATACACAAACACTGCATTTTCATAAAAAGACAACCTAATATGGAGAATATTTTTCACTTATGCAGATGTGTTGCCTGATGTTGTAATACACCAAGAAACTGCGGGCACATGTCCGACAGACTAATGTTGCCAGTAGATGGTGATTTCTCCAAAAAGAAACAAACATCTATCCCTACCACTCTCTTATCGTGATGTCTTGTGGCCTCAATCTGTTACCCAGACACATTCACACATTCTGATGCGTACTATATATGCAGACAACAATCACTGTCAGTTACAGTGAACGGGGAGGGGAGCAAGCCCCATTCACATGCCAATTTTCAGCCTGATTTTTAGAAAAGACTGCTGATTGCAAAGCAGAGTTGCACATAATTTCACCCAAGAAGGCTTTGCATTGTGTATTGATTTTCCCGTCTTTAGTCACATATAAGGATGGAGGTAAAACAGAAGAAGAAGCAGGGGAAAAGAGAGGTTTGTAAAAAGGGTGGAGTGGAGAGGGCGGATGGTGTAGACACACAGGACAACGGGAGAAATCTGCAAAATGTGGGAAAAGGACAAAAAGAAAGAAAGCACAGCCCTCATTAGCATTGCATTAGTACATTAGGTTTGTACTGTACCTCATTAGTCAGAATCAACTTAATGTTCACAATGTACGGTAATTTGTCTTGATGTCATTGCAGCAGGAGGTCTGCTTTCCAACCCCGTCGTCCTGACAAGAAACCAAATGTAGCAGGAAAAAAAGCAAAACAAAAAAGTATGTCTTATTCAAAAAAAAAAAAAAAGAATTCATTCATTCATTTAATACAAAGAAGTAACTTGGAGTAGGCTACCACAGAGCATGACTTCAAGACCAGGGGTTGTGGTTCATGTCCCATCCATCCTGTTCCACTTATCCATTTCAGGGTCACTGGGGACTGGAGACACAGGACAGGGCTCCAGTCAGTCGCAGGGCTAACACAGAGAGACAGACAACCGTTCACACTCACGTTCACACCTATGGGTAATTTAGGATCACCAGTTAGCCTAACCCCACTAACTGCATGTCTTTGGACCGTGGGAGGAAGCCGGAGCACCCGGAGAGAACCCAGACTCCACACAGAAAGGCTGTAACCAGATGTTGGATTCAAACTCTGAACCTTCTTGCGGTGAGGCAAAACTTTTAAGTTAATTAAATCTAAATCCAATCAAGCGGTGACTATATGAGTGATTTTTGAAGAGGGCATATTGCCCCTTTTTTGAACGGCAGCAAAATAAAAGAAAGAAAATAATGTATTTCATTGTGTACTGCAGGTGCAAGGACCCGTTGTATATATTTAATTCAGTTCAGTTTTATTTATACAGCACCAAGTCACAGCAGCAGTTATCTCAGGGAGCTTTACATTATTGAGGTTAAGACCTTAAAATATCGCAGAGAGAAATGAAACGATTTCCTATGAACAAGCACTTGGTGAGAGTGAGGAGGAAAACTTTAGTTTAACAGGAAGAAACCTCTCAGCTCAGGGAGGGCAGCCATCTGGCCCGACCCTTCGGAGTGAGGGAAAAGTAATGAGAAATGAGGAAAGCACAGATAAACAACACTTGAATCCTAATATATACAGTTACGTTCATAATTTGTTGGGCAAAGACACTATTTATGTAGTTTTCCCTCTGTTACTTACCACACTAAGCTTTAAATCAAATAAGTGGGTTGAAATGCACACTTTAAGGTTTAATTTAGCAGGTTTCATAAAGATTATGCACCAACTGTTTTGAACTTTCAGCCATTTAGTATTTTACTTCTATTATAAATATGTGGCCCAAAGACAGAGTGAGAGAGGCCCCCATTAGCCTGGAAAACCAAAATAATCCTATCAGATAGACAGGAAAGGCTGCCGAAGTGGCAAAATCAATGAAGAAAGATTGGAAGATCACAGAAGACAAGTAAAGCACATACTGCCAGAATGATCTTAATGCCAAAAAAAAATTACTTTCCAACATTTAACCAAATCAAAGAGATTCTTGAGGAGCTAAACTTATAATTACCAGAGTCTAGAGTAAAAAAAAAAAACAACTCATGACTTTAAACACAGAGAGTTTCCAACAAGCTCCAAACCACTGGCTACACTCGAGACTAAGAAGATCAAAACAGATTAGAAAGATGAACTTGTGCCAGAATGATGGGAAGAGAAAAGCATGAAGAAGGACAGAGGCATGTTAAACATGGTGGAGGACGCTGTGGCATGAGCCTGTGGAACCGAGTCACTAATGTTTACTGATGATGTGACTGCTGATAGAAGCAGCAGGATGAATTATGAAGTGTACAGAACTCTCTGCTCAGATTCAGCCAAATGCTGCAAAACTGATCAGGGCTTCACAGAGAAAATGGATAAAGACGCAAAGCAATGACGTAAAGGCATAGAAGACCGTGTCAGGGGAGCAAACACAGCACGTGTTGAGGTCCATGGGTTCTAGACAAGGATTTTCAACCAAGTGAAAATAATTTGTATGTTTGTCGAATTAATTTTAAATATTTGAAAATAGAAGATCGAGGACGAGGTATAAAAATTGATGTAATTCCTACACAGTTACTGCATTTTTTTTTTAATCACTTGAGTTAAAGCTAAAAATCTGCACTTTAATCAGATATGGATTGCTTGATTTTAAATCCACTGGGCGGTGTACAGAGGCAAACCTACAAAGATTGTATCTTTGTCCAACAAGTTATAGACCTAGTATGTTTAAACAGATGTGCAGGAATCCTAAAAGGGACAAAATATAGGTGCTAGGAGCTTTCTCGTTTCCATTTGTAACCTGTATTCCAAGTAGTATTGACCAGTGGCTGCTGAGCGAGTTTTGGCTACAAGCAGGTAAACAAGTCTGTGTGGAGAGCAAAGAAGAACATGTGCCAACATGTCTTCTCTTCTCATATCAATGTGGTATTTTATTAGTGTTTTTTTCTTTTTTACATTAAATTCTTAAAGTCAACACTGAAAAATGTCTCTGCCTGGATATATCTGGCTACACCGGAAGAGGCTGTCATCGGGCAATAGCTGGATTGGATGTATAACAGTTCCCTGTTTAGATATATCCACTCCCACAGGTTTAAACTGTGGGAATACTTGAAGCTGCCAGGATATATGCCACAGCTGCCCTTCTCTTTGCTCACAATGCTGCCAGTGATTGGCGTGTTTACCTATCTGCCCTCATCCAGCACACCTCGGCTGTATTCCCACTATTCAAGCTGTGCCAAATTACTTCTAAGTAAATTGCAACTAGAATACTGATGTTGAAAAACTGTGGTAAGATAAATACTTCAGTTTTTGGAAACTGAGATAAAATCACTATAAAGTTCATTTTAAATGATGCGACTGTGTCATGCTAAGGATTTTTATAAATTTTGTATAACACTTTTTAGAAAATAAAGTGCTCTGCAGAACATAATTAAATAGGCCCCAATCGAAATCTGAAAGGAACGTAAACAGTTTCAACAACAAAACCTGAACAATGTGGATGATATGACAGGTAAGATAAATAAGTACAATAAAAAAATTAAAAATTGTCCAATAAAATAAGTCAAAAAAGAAATAGCTAAAGAGGAATAACAACTGATTTCTGTGGAAATAAGTTTTGAGCAGCGATTTAAAAGTGGAACTGAGTTTTTTAAGTTTAGTTCTTCTGGTAAAAAAGTTCAAACCTTTATTTCCTTTTGTGATGCGGCAGACTTTGGGAAAGGTTAGGACCCGAGGAATGGCAGAGAGTTGCTCTGTTCATAAGGTGCATAAGTGTATGTAGGAGCGAGGCCATGTAAGGCTTTAAAAGTAATTATTAAAAGTTGGAAATCAATAGAAGTAGCCGGTGTAGTGCAACAAGGATGCGAGTGATGTGGTCTAGTCTCTTTGAATTTGTTTAAAGTCTGGCAGCTGAGTTTTGAAAGAGCCAGAGGCTGGGGATGGACGTTTGACCGAGACCCGAGTAGAGGGAATTCTAATAATCCAAATGTGAAAACATGGAAGACTTTTTCATGACCTGCTGGAGTTGGGTTTTTTTTTTTGTTTTTTTTTTACTTTTTCAGTATTTCTTAGTTTGAGAAAGCATTACAATCTTGGTAAATTGTAGGTGGACTGGTATACACCAATTTTCTGCTCTAGATGAACAAGTGTTTTTTGTTTTTTAATCTAAGATTCACTTTGGAGCCAGGGATCAATCCACTGACCTTTGGTTCTCTGGAGACCCTGGATTTACTATGTGAATACTGAGTGCTGTAAATTTGGAGCTGTCCTGTTTTGATTTGTTTTGTACATGTTTGGAAAAACTACAATAAAAATAAAGTTAAAAACAATCATGCTCAGAGTCAAAGGTCATACCCAAATGTTGAAGGACGGATTTCTGAATTTCAGGTCAACTATGGAGGGACTGAATAAAAGAGCATCAGATTTGGAATCAGTGAGCTGCAGGACGTTTTGCAATATCCAGCATTTACTATCAGAGAGACGAGTCATAAGAGAGAGGAAGATTGACCTTATGTTACTAATTTACTAAAACACTGTATTTGTCTGAGCCAATGGAAGTATACAGACAGAGAATAAAATAAGACCAAGAACCGACCACTGAGGGGGCTGAGCATGAGGAGAATTCTTCCATTACAACAGAAAAGGATCTGTCTGATGAGGAGGAGTGAAAGCAGGTAAGAGCTGTGTCCTTGATGCCAACACAGCAGCATTCAAGAGGGTTTATAAGGATTTCATGGTCGGCGGTATTAAATGGAGAACTCAGATCCAGAAAAGTTGGAAAAGAACAGAGCCCATAGTGAGTAATAAATCACTTACTTTGATATGAGCTTTTTCTGTGCTGTGGTGTGTGTGCTGTTGTTCATATGCCGGACTGATTCAGTCACAAAAGACTAAAATTGGTAAGTTTCAAATAGTTTTGTATCATGTGTATGTGGGCTTTTGGCTGCTTTCTGCCACTAGCATTATCCAACAACAATACACTGACAAATTCACTTTGTCGTAAAATCTACTATGCATAGATTTAGATACAATTTCTGTTACCTATCCGCACTCCAATGTATTTGGTGATGTAAGTACAGCTGTGGACAAAGCTGTTTTTTTTTCTGCTTTTGCCTTCTTTTTTCTTCTGCACTTCTTTTACATCCAGATGAAAATGTACTTTGTGCCTTCAAGAGCATGCTTCAATTGTTTCACTCCTTTTAGTCTTAGCAACTCAGCAGGGAGAAATCTTCCCTAGTGCTTTTAAAAACCACTTACCGACTTGAGCACTCCATACACACAAGTGTAGAACTTGGAGAACCATTAGTTTTAGTCTTTCACACTGACTTATTCTTTAGTTACATTATGAATAATTTTTTTCTCTCTGTCTTATCATGTACAGTGGCTTTTCAAACCTTTGCCTTTTTGACTATTCATCTCTCTGGGGCATTGTTTGTGTATTTTCCAACCCCCACCCCCAAACCTCTTCACCACTTTCAATTCATCTAAATGTGATCCTCGATGGCTGCGCTGTGCTTGTCTGCGACCATTGTTCTAAAGTGGTTCAGGGAGGCTTTATTTTTTTTCTTGTTGTTGTCTTTCTCCACGCCCCCTTTCTCTTTCCATGCAAGAAGGTCACACAACTCTGGGAGACCACAGTAAGAGAAGAACACTTGGTATTTTTGCCTGTGTGTGAGGACAACAGCAGCAGCCATGTTGTTCCCATTTTTAGCCCACTTCTTTTCTCTCCGGGTGTACGTTGCAGATTCTTGACCCATTGTCATAAACAGCAAGCCCCGTTTCTCCGGACCCCACTCAGTGTAGAGCAGCCATTGTTCCCCCAAAGCATAAACTGCTTCGTATCCGTCCTCTCGGGCTCCAAACTCTGGAACGACACAGGCAGAGCTCTCTAAACAATAGGCCCCTGAATAACCGTGACGCTGGATGTACAGGCAGTCCCTCTGTAATTGGAAAAGACCTCTAATGAGTGACGCTGAATGCCTGACCATAGGCCACCAATCCTGAAGCCTGGGAGTATGCATTGTATTTCTCCTGTGAAGGCTTTACATGGGACTGTTTTGGCATTGTCTGTGCGTGTCTGCTTGCGTGTGAGGATTTAGTGTGAGAATATCCATTTGGGGAAGCAGCTGATTCCCACAGTGCACATCTTATCCTTTGGTCTTGCCTGATTTGCATTCACTCTAAAGGCTATGTCCTGCTCACCGATGTGCTCAGTGGTCTCTCTGTGCATCCTAAGTACCTTTCTTGGAAAGCAAATGTAAAACCTTTTCTTTAAATTTTATCAAAGGCTTTCTATATTCCCTTTCTATTTCAGCCCCCCCCCCCTTCCCTCTTCATGAATAGACATGGTTAAGGACAGCTTGCTGAGGTAATGCAATTTTTTTGATAATGAGCTTCCAGTCAGCAGAACAGCCCAGTCACATCTAATATCGCCTAATAAAAGGAGAGTGGTTGCTTCCCTCTGCAGGGAGTGCTACTCAGCTCAAACTTGTTGGAGTGGTGGGTGCGGAAGCCTCTTAATTTGGGGCATTATTACTCCAGAAGGAACACTAAGGAGCCGAAGGGTACCATATATTCATGTCTTCCATTGACCTCTGATCCTGTCTATTGTACCGTCCCATCGATTTCCTCAATTAAATCAAGACACGAACCTTCTCTCATCCTCGTAACAGATTTCCATCCTCTCTGTGCTCCAGCTCCTTTCTCTCACTGCAGAGTTGCAGACGTCTCTTGCTTGCCCTGATATCACACACCAGTTTTTCCACATTCAACAAAGAGTGAGGTCATCGCCTGTCTAAGCTTCACACTGACTGGCAGGCATGATGGCTTTCCACTTAATGGTAGTAGTGTCCATTGGATCTGGCTTTTGACCACCCAGTCGTGTGTGTGTGTGTGTGTCTATATAACAACACAACCTCTACCACCTACGTAGCAACAAAGCAATAACAGAGCTGTGACACAGAGAGCTTCAGTGTATTCCAACAGAGAGATTTTCTTGTGTGTGTGTGTGTTTTTTTTTTTTTTCTTTTCAGGCTGATGACAGCTATGTTGACCTGATCACCTGCTTCACTCCCCAGCTTTATTATTGTATAAGCACACTCTGGTTTGAAGCAGTTAGAATGTTATCATTGTAATAACGAATCCTCCACATTTCAGTGTGAATGACAAAAAGAAACAAGCTAAGAACTGAGGGAGAAGTCCTTCAGAAAACAGCTGTGGTTGCACCACTGAGAGTTTAACATCTATGTCAGAGCGTAATTAGAGAGCCGGACCATAAGAAACTGCTCATGTTCCTTGTTAAACATGCTGAAGGCCGTAAGCTCACTGCACAGACTGACTCGAGGTCAGCGGGTCAGACTAGGATGATGAAATTTCCCCTGCAGGTTTCCTGAGGCTGAATGAGGTATGTGTATAGCCTGTGTTATTAATCACTGGCTGAATATTTGTCTGCATTTACCTGAGTGATGAATTGGCTGGAATTGACATGAGATACATATCACTGTGACCGTTTAAGACTGGCCCTGCATAGACTTTAAATCATTATATCATTACCAACTACTTTTTAATTATAATGAATCATTCTCATAAGGTCACTGTTTTGCCAACCTCTAAATTAAACACCCACTGTCTCACTTCTGTCTTAATCAAATTCACATGGATAGATGGATTTTGTGATGTATGGCTGTAGTTAGTTTCTCTACTGTGCCCCTCCTAATTACCATTCTGTTAGTCAAAGTGTTATTTGTGTCCTACTTGTGTGCAGCTGAAAGTCCGTGGCTCATAGTTACACAGATATGTTGTTTTTATCCTGAGCAAACTCCAGGTGCAGCTTAGAAATGATGTTTTTATAAAGTCATCATAAATGTGTAGCCTCTCCTGAACTCAGTGACTAACTGCTTGCTCGTACAGCTGAGAGGTTAACTGCTAATACAATTAGAGTGCAGGCACAATTCATTTGTGTATAAATTTTGCTTACAAAAGTGTCCTTAAACCCAAAAACCTGAAGTCAAATACAGTCAACCATAATTTCACAAAGTATTTACTACTTTCACTACATGTTGGCTTCATGGCCACTGCCATGTTGGATTTATTAAGCAAGGAGAGATCCTGTTTGGACCGCAGGGTGAAGTGCTAAGTTATCAGCTAACACCTGCAAGCCTGGCTGGCAAGCTCCATCCATAAATTGTATGTGTGCACTGCACAGACTCGAGTACCTGATAATTAGTTCTGTAACAGACTAATAAAATACCAGAATTTCACTCGATGCAGCTGGACCACAAACATGTAGGAGGGGTTGTACCACAGGCTGGCTATATTATGTGTCAGATGGTTGCATTAGAAATGGTCCGAAAGGCACCAAAAGCACAGACCAGAAACGTCCAGTTCAATGATTCAAATCAGCAAAGGTTAAAATTAGTGCAGCTATTGGCTGCAGGTGTCATTCAAAGCAGTCGCTATAGAGGGGTAAACTTTTTTTCAAGGAATGAGAAAGTCCTATTTCTGAAATTTAGCGTTTTAAAAATCATCTAGTTTGCAAAACTAGAACGAAAATGATTTTGTAGCAGTAACACATTTATTTTCTCACAGTTTACCGCTCCAGTGTTATTGATTCCTTTTAGGTTGCCTGGAGGGCCATAGAGACTTGAAGAATTTTAATATTGGATAGCTTTGTCACTTATTGCCATGACAACGGGGCCAGCATTCCACATCACGTCTTTGTACCAGTCAGGCTCATCCAGAGTTTGCACCCGCTGGCATTTTATTCACAATCGTTTGTGGTAAAGTGACAGAAACACAACGCCATGACAGAACTCTGTTCATTATTTAGGCTCTTTGTTAATTAGTTTACTCTAGCTTTTCCTGAAAATTTACTGCTGCAGCTACGTGCCGCGCTTTGAACGGCTTCTCTTTCCAGCTCTCGGTGTCCTTGTTCAGTTTTCATTGTAGCACTTGGATAATGGAGCAAGCGGCTGCTTTGGTGTTCTGAATTGAATTGCAAGTCTCCATTCAATGTGACAATAGCACAGGCAAAACATTAACAGAGTGTAGGCCGCGTCAGCTATTGAACAAGCTCGCAGATGCAATATAAAACACACACGTTGCATCATTAAATGTGAGACAGTGAAAATAGGAAATACCCCTAATAGAGAAAACATGCTGGAGTTTAATCATACACAGCTGCTTAAGAGTCTGTTGCTTCATATTGAGAAGTTTGGGGGGTTTGCTTGTTCTCCCTGTGTGGCTTCCATCCAGGGGTTCCTCAAACAGACCAATCAAATGCTTGCTAAGTTGCTTAGTAGTGGTGGTGGTGAGATCAGCACAGCGCATCACTAGGACTGAACTGCCAGCCATGCCGGATCTCTACAGACAGCGCTGCATGAGGAAGACACAGCGGATCCTCTCTGATCCCAGCCACCCCAGCCAGAAACTTTTCACACTCCTGCCGTCCGGCAGGCGGTTCAGGACCATCCAGACCCGCACTACCAGACACAGGGACAGTTTTTACCCACAAGCCATCAGACTTTTGAACTGCTGACATTCTATAAACACCACTACACACTCACTACAATTACAGGACTCTGCACACTGTCGCTTCAACAAATGCTACTTAAATGCTCATTGCACAACTTTGTACAACCTGCAGATACTCTTGCACAATACTTGTAAATACCAATTTGTCTTAAATGTAAATACCAACTAAATTCTCTAATATTTAATACTTTTCTTCATCTCCTTTTTATTGTTGTTATTATTATTATTATTACTACCACTGTTATTTTCTTCTCAATATAAC
>VUQG01022276.1:0-12085 GCA_015106755.1 Etia nguti | reverse complement strand
AAATCAAATCAAATCAAATCACTTTTATTGTCACATCACATGTGCAGGTACACTGGTACAGCACATGCGAGTGAAATTCTTGTGTGCAAGTTTCACAAGCAACAGAGGTGTGCAAAATACAAGGAACAGGAACAAAGCAAAATATAAGAATGGGAATCTGAGAATTATATGAATAGATATATGTACAATATAAGAGTGTATGTGCATTGCTGAATGTGTATACTAAATATGTATATCTCTGTGTGTGTGTGTGTGTGTGTATATATATATATATATTTTAAAAATTAAATACAATAGAATAAACAATAAAATAAAATATACAGAGGTTGGCAGTTGGAAATGTGCAAAACAAGTGGCATTTATATACAGTATGGAGTGCATAATGTTGAAGTTCTGGTAAGTGAAGGTGAGGTGTCTATGAGGTGTTCAGCAGTCTGATGGCCTGATGGAAAAAGCTGTCTCTCAGTCTGCTGGTACGGGACCGGATACTGCGGTACCTCCTTCCTGATATACAGTACAGTAATATACAGTATGATTACTTGTTCACACTAAATATATAGTTTTAGTGTTGAGTTAGTTGGTCCACTCCAAAAACACCTAAAACACCAATACATATATTGCATACAGACAGGATGGTGATATTTTTGATTATCTGATTTTTCCTTTGGTAAATTTGGGCTCAACTAGAGCAGCATGATACACAGTGTTTATTTGCTTTAGTCCCTCAGATCAACCACTGTTTAAAACGAGCTCTTTCAGCTCCATTTAAGCCAACTTTCTTCTGAATTGGTCATCTCTCAGAAACAGAAAGATTCTTCTTTGCTAATTTCCCTCAGTGATGGTGGACATTTAAATGTTGCTGTGCATAAACCAGTGCATGCGGATCAGTATTTAGGTTTCACCCTCATCATCCACTGGAACACAGACACAAAGTGAACACCATCCCCACAGACACAACGGCCAGGGAAGCATCATATCAGGATTAGGGTTGGTGTGATTTATACATCGGGGAAACAAAACAACCTCTGGCTAAGCAGATCCCTCAACACAGAGGAGATACCTTGTCAGGAGAGGACTCAGCTGTCTATTTACACCTACAGGCCAGTGGACGCTCTTTCAGTGCACAGGGAGGAATCCTGGTTTGAGCGAGGAGTCAAGGAGGTCATTTAATGAAGGAAATAGCATCTTTCAACTGGGAAGGGGGAACTTGGCATGTCTTGGCATAAACTGGGGGAATGGAGGACAGAGGAAGAAATGGCAGGCAGATGAACAGGGAAAGGTTGCTGCCTAGAAGCTATTCTTAAGGAAGGGGGTTAAAGGCTGAGATATGCCATATACAAAAGACCAGACTGAAAATCACAAGAAAACTGAGAGGCAGCTCTAGTTTTTAGTTAGTTCAACTGTGGGTAACAATGTTCTAGATGGTGTGTGATACATTTTAATATGCTACTTACTGGCTTCATGGCTCATGGTTATTGCAGTATTCAAAGCTGTCTGCCAAGTCGAAATGTGGAACAAAATGTTTTCAGAAATAAAAGCAGTGATTAGAGCTAGTGGCCATAACTTAGGTAATCTATAAAGACAGTTTTTCTTAGGAAAATACAAATAAGTAAATTAAGAAAGAATGAATAGGTGCAGACTTAACAACAGTAAAAGCACTTAAAACACAAAATTTCAGTTTCTATAATACTTTGACAAACACAAAGGTTACATCTGTTGAACATTTGCTTGATACCATTGTTCTTTTGAAGATATAAGCATGCTAACATTAGCATTTAGAAAAACTCACTAAATGTGTAGAAATGACACATGACATATTAATGAGTCATGTTCTTCTCTGCTCTGTCAGGCACACACGAGAAGGATCTGGAAGTTGTTGCAACTGCTCTGTGAGATAACACTTATCCCCTACAAGGGCTAAAACAGTGTTTGTTTGTTTCTTTAAATTCAGATGAAATGCACTATAAATAAAATGGCCAAGTTTTTAAATTTAAACATGTCACACAAGGATTTCATGCAAGGAAACAAGATGTCACCAAAATAGAGCTGAAGGGATTCACTCTGAGGGGCTCAGTGGAACGTGTCGCTGAACATGATGTGGTGCGGAGGAATCTCATTCCCACCGTAAAGCATAAATACCTCAGCATACCACGGTTGACCAAGGCTGTTTGTTTGGCAGTGGGACAAGTGTTTATGTGTATGTGTGTGCGGAAGGTCAACACTACAAGCAGAGAAAATGGGGACTCTGTTATGACATTCGGTCCATGTTCGACTTAATTTCAAGAATGCCAAATTCATGGCAAACTAACACATGTGGAACCTACTGTTTTCTACATCCAGGGAGTTAATCTAGTGCATAATTTCTTCCATATATTGAGCACATCCACACACACCAAACCAGACTGAGGGCAAAGCTGAGTGGTTCATTCATGAGGTGGTCCTGTGGGAGAGAGGTTGTGCCCTGTTACCTTATAAAGGAGGGTTTATAGAGTGGCCTGTAGCCTGTCTCACTCCCCTCTGACAGCATACGACCTGTCTTACATGTTTTGTCTATCTCTTTATCTCAACTCTAAATATCAGATAGAATAACTATTAGTCAAAATAGGGTTTTTTAGAGTAATGTGCCCAAGAGAAAGCCCTCCTTTTTTTCTTTCTAAACAGACTTGATTCAGCATCGATTATATATGTTGCACTTTTGATTTTTAATAGCTCTGACTGCTGTTTAACAGCAAATTGCTTCAGTGCCCTTTAAAAGTTTCACTTATCAGCCATGCTTCCTTTAATAAGATCAGTACATTTTGATTCCTTAAAGAGAAATTGGTCATTCAAATTTTTAATGTAGACAGAAAAAAATAACATTTGGCAAATCTCTGTGGCAAAGCAGGAAAAGATAAAGAGTCATTTAAGTAGCTCGACCATTTTAAGCAAGTACATCAAGCTGGGTACGCTGCACACAGGTACAATGAGGTCTTGTCTAGCCAGTAGGCAATGCTGATCAGGGCTGAAAGCTTTGCAGAGATGTGGCCAACTTTTTGTTTGTGTCTCTACTGCCAACTTCTTGACAGCCAAATGTTCTGCAGTAACTTTAATAAGTGTTTCAGGGAGAACTGCAGGAATGTTAAAACTCCTCAGTCACCATGATGCTGTCACTGATAAGCCCTTTTTTTACTGTAGTTGCCTTATGATTAGACTCAAGAACAGATTGATTAGTAACATCTTACTTCTGTTTAGCCTGTGTTCTAATAATAATAATATAATTTTCAAAGCCAGACCTGTAACCTGTTTTGTAACCCTAAACCTAAGCTGAACCATCATCATCAACTTTCTAATGACTCAATGTTTTGCTGTTAGAATAGATACTGTGCCCCTTGTATAGTTAAGATTGGATCAACGTTGTAGAAAAATTAGAATAGGCTTCATTTACAGTAACTGTAACTTAAGCTACATGCTACCAATAGCATGTTAGTACACAACATTTTCTAAAAAAACAAAATAAAAAAAACCCTTGATTTACAATTATGTTTTAAAAAATGTTGGGATACTGTATCAACCATTAATAAAAACAGAAAACATTGATTTCTTTATGTAACACATTTTTATGTAACCAGATTTTTTTAATGTTTATTTGGAATGAGATTCATGCAACATGTTTCAAAAGAACTAGGATAAGGCACACTGTTAAAATCACTTTTATTTTAATAGCCTTTGCAGTTAGCAGTTGGGAACTGAGTGGGCAAGTTTAGATGTCCTAGTAAATATTGTAAATAATGTACATCTGCACTTTGTTTTAAAAGAGTTTGTGTGATCAGAGAATTTTGTAATCAATCAAATTGATTACAAACATTTCAATTGCCTGGTCAAGGAAAGAGACAGTGACATATAAAATAGTGTCATCTGCATAAAAAGGTACATCACAGTTTTAAGTGGCAGAGATAACACTGTTTATGCACAGAGTGATTAAGAGGGGTTCAAATGTAGAACTCTGTGGAATATCCGTACAAAGAGATTTGACCTGCAAACGATCAAAGCTACTTACTATAAGAAAGGACATTCATCCAAACCAAATGAGAATATTTTTTTTAAATAAAATGCCATTCTGTTGAATCAAATACTTTTAATAGATCTATGAAAACTCCAGCACAATGCTGATAATTATGAAGGGCTTAAATATAATTACTGAATACAGATAGCTGTTGTTGTGATGTGGCATTAATTATAATGTGACTGCTCTGCCTGTAAATTTGTTATTTGATTTCAGGCAAAACAGTTTTGAAATAGTCACTGGAATTGTTAGACAGTGTTGCCAGTTTTGGTCATCATGCAAATGTACTGTTTATAAGGTTGGGGAAACCTACAGTCAGCTGAGAATGAAGAAGTTACATTATAAGTGACAAACGTTTCTCCGACTGGAAAAGCAACATCCAGATGAAGACGTTGCTTTTCCTTTCCCTACCTGGACGATTGAGAATGCATTACGAGACTTGTAGGTGCAGTGATCAGATTAGCTCTGTGTTCAAGGAGTGATGGTTCTAAACTGTCCTCACCCTTAGATTGCTTTGGGTTTAAGGTAGTTTTAGTTTAAGGTTAACTATAGACCCCCCGACAGATCTATAGCTAACCTATAGACCTAATAAATAATAAATGAGATTTTTTTGTTTGCTTTTGAATATTTCATAGAAAATCTATAGAATTAGGGATACTATGTTGATCAGACAACAGATTTTCAAGTCCAAGTCAAAATGAAGTGATGATTGAAAGCCCCACAGACATCTGACTTACTAGTTATATTTTGATTTTCAAAGCAGATTTTTAAAGGAAGAGATGCATATTTGTAACCTTATTATATAAATAAGGTAGAGACCCTCCAATAATAGAGAGAAAACTCCAAGAATCAGTTGGCCCTCTGTGAGCAAGCACTTGGTGACAGTGGGAAGGAAAAACTCCCTTTTACTATTTCTGCATTTAACAAAAGAAGCCCCCAAAAAGCATGTTATGCATAAGGTTGACGAAATAAAATCAATAAAACATTGATCTTAATCAAAAACTGAAAAAATATGCAAGTAAAATTATTAAAAATAATTTATAACAATAATAATAAAATAAAACCATTAGCACCAGAGCATATAATAAGGGTGCTAGTTTGTGTTTGGTGCCTGGGCACGTAATAAGAAAAGAGTTCTTTCTTTAACACTAGCCTACTGCAGCCTGCTGTCATTACGGCATACTTATCAAAATCACACAGACTAATTACAGTGAGCAGAGACATGATGACTGATCAGCATGTGTTTGTGTCTGCATCTGTGTGCCAGTGGTCAGGTGAAAGAGGTCGCTGTGACCAACACACACTCATTATGGCACTACCTGAAAGTGTGTGTGTGTGTGTGTGTGTGTGTGTGCGCGCGTGCGTGTGTGGATGTAAGGTCACAAGGTCATGGTTTGAGTCCTGTCCTAACAACATAGCTTCTGTGTCCTCCACCTTCCATAAATAGAGACAGTCATTCATACATACCACCCATCCATCAGAGCTCTCAACATATCACCACAGAAAAAAGGGAGCACTTATTGAATGAGACTGAGACACCTAAATGAAGAAAATGCATGTCCAGCAAATAAAAATTTATTTTAACCCCAAGTAATTCTTTTCAAAGCCAATAGACATTAACAGACATAAAGAATTTTAAAAAGTAATAAACTTTTGTAGATCACTGTGATCACACAAGAATGTGACATAGCGTCTGACTCAGACTTTTACAAGAGTCAAGACGTAAACCAAA
Organism: Etia nguti; assembly: GCA_015106755.1. Lineage (NCBI taxonomy): Eukaryota > Metazoa > Chordata > Actinopteri > Cichliformes > Cichlidae > Etia > Etia nguti. The sequence goes on along the minus strand of VUQG01022276.1, from coordinate 6,311 downwards.
AACTGTGTATACAGAGATAAAAAAACAATTTCAGATGAGGTCAGTGTAATCTCCCTGCCTGTAATGTGTCAGGATACTGCTGTTAACAAGACTGTAAGACAGAGTGATTGTGATACCAATGTGGGGCCTGTAAATCACTGCATGGGAGATGAGGGAGGAGTGGACTGAGTCAAAACGAAAGACAATTAAAAATGGGAGAAGGAGAGCGGAATCACATGTTTCTGTGAATGTGCTTGTGGACATGGTGTTCACCTCACTTGGACATCTGACCAACGTTTTAACCCTCTGGGGTTTAACTTGTCATCAGCAAACACCTTGAGGCAACTGTTGCTGTGAATTGGCACAATTTAAATAAAACTGAATTGAACTGAAATAAATGGAACTGAAGTGATGATTCCAACCCTAACCCTATGTAATGCAAATACTGTAATTGCAAACCTCAAATAATTCTGTCAACAAGACTAAGAAGTTACTCAATTAGGAATTCAAAGGCAAGCATTGCTTGGAGGTTCAGAAGTACATACTATATTATTAAATGAAAAGTACAGAAGAGTAATATCAGTACATAACCCTCAAATACTTGTATATATTAAGTTAAATTAAGTGTAGGTAACTGTGGGAGCTCAATTCGTATCCTTTCCACTAATGCTGCAAGCTGGTCAGTGGTTGCTATTAGACAATCTCCACAGGACATTGTTCCAGAAGTCTTGTTTTTCCGATGCAACTTTCCAAAGCGAAAATCTGCAGCAATTCTTTTCAAAGAAAAGTCTTTCTCCTGACCATTCACAAACTGCCAAATAGAATCTGCTTTTAAATCTGTGCTCACACTTGCTGCTAATCAATTAAACAAGTGCATTTAATTACCAGCACCTGGCTGTTACTTACCCTCGTAATTCCTGTGGAAGCAGTAACAGTGTACTCATTTTTTTTCACAGAACTGTTAACTGTAGCTCCTAGCTACACCCCTGCACGCACTGCCATTAACCGTATTACCTTAAAAAATTTTGATATGAAACTGAAAACGTCTTGTGGTTATAAACTGTGCACTAGGCACTCTCTATTAAACTCTTGGAAACAGCCACACACCGCTGCATTCACACACATGCACTCGCACAGCAGATACACACTCGGCATCTAGCAGACGGGTCATAATTCAAAAGGCTAATGTTTGTCATGGCTGCCTGCTTAGTTTAGATATATTGAGAACTGATCCCCCTGGGATGTAACAGTAAAGTTACACACAGGGACACTCACACACACACACACACGTGCCCACACACATTTGTGACGTAGCAGTGATGGAATCGATTCTTCACGACTAGAGACAGATGAATTGAAATGATTCACATGAACACCTCTGTGCTTTCTGCCCTGCTCACACACAAGGTGAAGCTTATTGAAAGTGAAGGAGAATGAGAAAGGCTGAGAGAGAGCTGGTCCAAGGTTGTGTGTGTGTGTGTGTGTGTGTGTGTGTGTGTGTGTGTGTGTGTGTGTGTGTGTGTGTGTGAGAGAGAGAGAGTAACTCCTCCAGGAGTCCCACTTTAAATCAGGACTTATTAAAGCCGCCTTATTTCAGCCACACTGAACCAGTGCTGGACTCCCAGGTTATCACAATAACAATAAATCCCATTCACTCTGGCTCTACAGGCCGCTGTGTGTGTGGGCGTGTGTGTGAGAGCGTGTGTGCGTGTGTGTAAGTGATATAGTGTCTCTGGCTTTGGAAACTCATTAGGAGTTTCCCAGTGCTGTCCACTGGAGGGAGGAGACTGGGGTTGTCACGGAAACATGTCAACCGGTTAACTCTCCCATCAACAGAGTTCCCCACCCCCCACCCATCCCCCACTGTACATGCATGTGTGTGTGTGTGTTTAAAACTGATCATCTGAGAAGAATTAGGCCTCATAACAGTGACAAGCTTCTGTGATCGGAACCAATCCTTTAGGGCTGAATACAATAGAAAATCTTTAATAAGACACACATTGTTAATATGTTCCCCATCGTGTAATAATTTCCACCTAAACTCCAACACAGGCATGCTAACAGGATGATACACACTTATAAGAAAAAGCAGAGTACCTGTTTTTAACAATGAAATATGAATTTAATTACATTCATCCTGAACCGGATGTAAGGATGAGGGTATCTTTTGAAACCTGCATGCAAAACGTTAACACTCATGTTTGTTTGTCAGCACTCTTCTTTCCTTGGACTGATTGCTACAACTATCTCTCATTAGAACAGCAAGAACTGAAACTATCTGGATGTTACGTATACTATACACTATATATTTAAAAAATAAAGTTGGTTAGCTAACCTGCAGTCAGCTGAGACTGAAGACTGAAGAAGTCACTTGGATGAGTGATGAAACGTTTCTCCCACAAAACGCTACGTCCAGATGAACAGAATCAACTTTTGGAGATAACTTTAGTCTAGTTTTAGAAACATTTAGAATAAATAACATCTATTCTTGGCTCTATTTTCAGGGCAGGATGAAGAAATCTGTCTAGACTTTCTCTTGCCACTGCGTCATGGCTATGATTGCCATCCCTTTAAAAAAATGAGAGGAGCTGATTTGATTGGATGTGATTGATAACCCTTGCACATTCTCTGATAATGTATTCTGTCTGATTTATCCCCTTTCAAAACACCAGTCCCAGTGTATCTGAACTGTGCCAACACCTCTTGTCGTTACTAACTAAAAGACTGTTGGACATTGTCCACTTTATTTTCTTCTGGCACCTGCAGCATGCTAACCACTTTTTCTTGTCCCAAATGATTAATGTAGACTCACGGGTCAGGCGGCATGGCTCAGCAGACCTCGCTACAATTGGCATATGTCAGCGGGTAGAAAGGTGATTTTGAGATAGAGGTGAATACATTATCTGAGCATCAAACATGCCAAAATGACTTAACACATGCCCTGTAAAATCTGGCAAGCCCAGAAGAGCCATATAATTCTTAGTTTTTATAAGTGCCTTGAGATTACAAAGTCCTCATAGCTCTCATATATGCATCACTCTGCCATATATTAGCTCGCTTTGATAACAACAAGTCTGGTTGGCCACAAGACTTTTCATCGTGTACAGATCTTTGAGTTCAAAAGGCGAGGGAACACTTGCAAAGTCTTTTATTTAAACCTCTGTGCCCATTCGAAGACTTTCATATGATGAATAGAAGTCTCTCAATGGAACTATTTTAAGGCGTGGACTAAAGCTTTACTGGAGAAGTAAAAACACAAAATCTTGAAAAAAGAATCCCAAAAAAGAAAACCCCTTATAGTGAACACTGACAAATGACAATTGACACTGTAGCTATTAGATAACCACAGTGTATTTTCATATCCTATTCTCCTACATTGGACAATAAGGTGGAGGAGCTTGGTGAGCTCATTAAGACCAAGAGGAAACACCTCAGTGTAGCATGATGTGTTTCATGAAGACATTGCTACATCCACACTTCATGGTCCACAGTGTTACCACCATGCTTGGCTTCGGGATTTTTTCTAGTTGGACAGACAAATATGCCAAGTGGTTGCACTAGCTGTGATCGAAAACTAATGCAATCCCAGACATTACTGCAAAGAACAAATTTTGTGGTCTGAATGTTCAAAGTCGATATATGGACCACATCAGTACCATCAGCTGAGGGATTCTCTTTAATATATGATGTTTCTGGTCAGTTTGAATTCAGTTTGAATCAATGCAACCAATGCTTGGATTCCTCTGTCAGCTGACATAGAAGTTCTTCATGATTAGAGTGACCAACCGTCCTCTTTTCCACAGACATGTCCACTTTTGACGTTCTGTTAGGGGGGGCCGGGGGGATTTTCGAGATTGATAAAAATGTCCGGGTTTTCCTATAGGCCTACAGAAGACAGATATGTGTGACGTCATCCCCGAACTGCTGCATTGTGAGTGGTTGTTCTGCGCGCACAGACGGGGCAGACAGCGCACAGCAGCGCGCCTGATGATGTTTAAAAGATGCGAAAGCGCAAGTGCATCTTTTCAGACGAACTGCAAAAGAAATTTCCCTCGTACCGTCCCAGTACTGGTAATTTTTCTTATACAGATGAGGCATTTTTTCTGTACCATTATTTAATTCCAGAGGCTTTTAAGTTATTTTTTTGCACTTGTTGACTTGTAATTGTATTTCACAATTCATTAACCGCACAGAGAAGGCATCATTTAAATATGTTAATTATGTTTCTTTAAGCAAACAGTATTATTAAAGTTCTTCATGACTGGGTCAAGTGTCCTCTTTTTTGGAAATCAAAATATGGTCACCCTATTCATGATGATTACAGCTATTCAATTTTATTTCATTTTATTTATCTAGTGCCAAATCACTATAGCAGTTGCCTCAAGGCATTTTATATTATAAGGTAAAGATCCTTCGATAAAAGCGAGAAAACCCAAACAGTCAAACAACTCTTTATGAGCTAAGGACTTGGCGACAGTGGGAAAGAAAAATTCCCTTTGAACAGGAAGAAACCTCCAGCAGAACCAGGCTCAGCAATCAGCACCTCGGCAGCAATCTGCTGCAAATGGTTGGGGGGTGAGGGGAGGGGGGAGCAGGAGACAGGACAAAAACACACCGTGGAAGAGAGCCAGAGGTTAATAGTAACTAATGATTAAATGCAGAGGGGCGTATAGTGAAAATTAAACGCTCAGTTAAGCAATAGAAATTAAAGTTGCTGCACTGCAGTGGTTTGATTCATATCTAATAGACGCCAGTTTGTTCATGTAAATGGGGAGTCATTTTCACACTCCACGCTTTAATTCCACAGGGTTTATGCTAGAACCAATTCTGTTTACATTATATATTTAGGTTGTGATATATCGAGCTCTTCATATTTTCTGTTTTGTATTTTGCTGACCTGTTTTCGTGTAATATACCTTCTTGTGCTATTTTAGTTTGTGATATTGCGTTCATTTTATTAACCTACGTTGTTGTCAAGTTTTAGCTACTGTGACACAATCCTTTCCCATCTTGGGGATAAATAAAGTATATCTTATGCCAAGAGCCTACCGAGCAGACTATATCTTTGGCAACATGCCACTCAGGCACCTTTGCATAAACATTGTTTAGCCTATTAGAATTCTCTGTGGCACCCACCTTTCAGTTGTGTTTGGGCTGGTTTTGTGATATAGACATAACGACCCTGACTGTGTGAGGAAAAAAGTAAATGTAAGAGACTTCTAACTTTCTGAGTGATCATTTTATATGCATCCAAATCACAGCATAGCCATTATCTCAAATGTGTGTGTGATTGAATCAGACACATTATAGCTTATTCTTGAGATTGGATTATATTTACAGATTACTAGCTCCTAATTATGTTAGTGATGTTGTAGCTTTTCACTGGAGCTTTTAATCAGAATATAAAAACTTAATGAAATCTTTTTGTGTAAGTTTTTCCCACCTTAGCATAGTTTGTACAGTATTAATCCCTTACAATGTGAGCTCTTAGTTTGCTACAGACTGCATGCCTATTTCTGTCATATTTACAACATTTGAAATTTTAGAGATGATTTGATAAATGACTTTTCCTAAACAGTTACAGAAAGTATTACAACATGTGTATGTTTATGACATCTAGTAGTTTACTTTTACAGTATGCATGTGTTGAATATGCACGTTTAGATGCTTAACTTTACATCTGTGGGTGTCCATGTGTTTGATCATGTGATTTTGCATAAAATATTGTGTGTGCGTGTGTGTGTGCGTTGTCCCGGTGGAAACCATCTGATCTATTTTCAGAAGAGGCGTTCATTTTTTCCATCTGGAGCCAATTAGATAACCTGAAAGCAGCACAGACACTGTGTTTTGATACAGTGATGCTCCATCTTTTTGGTTTCAGTGACGAGATTGCTGAAGAATGTTCACACACACATACACACACACCCACACACAAAGGCAAATGATTGCAAATTCCTCATAACTTTGTCTCTATCATTCTGTCATGTGTTAGCCCTTTTTGTCCCGTTCCACCCATCCACCCATCTGCACACACACACACACACACACAGAGTTATAAATGTGCTGTTGGCAATATCACTGGTGATGTTATTTGACAGAGTTCTGATCAGTGTGTGCCGCACGCAAATGTCATGGTCCAAATCAAGTAATGTATCAAACATGTGTCCTTTACACAAATCACATCAGAGAACAAGGCACCTCTCTCTCACACACACACACACACACACACACACACACACACACACACACACACACACACACACACACACACACACACACACACACACGAGATTGTCAGTCTGTCCTCTTGTCTCCTGTCTGTCTATTTGCCA
>VUQG01022273.1:0-16941 GCA_015106755.1 Etia nguti | reverse complement strand
TGTCTCGCGTCAGTTATATCGTCAGTTATATCGTCAGTTATATCGTTATCGCAAATTTTCAAATATATATCGTGATAAATATTTTTGGCCATATTGCCCTGCCTTACTTGGAAGCATAGATATATCTACCCCTTTTCTTTCTAAATGGGACTGAATGTACCTGTTGCTGTCCTGTGTCCAGACCAAGTGCTTTCACTAGCCCTGAAGGGTCGATGTACTTTCTGTTGCTATTCTGCAGGAGAGCGAACAGATACTGTAGATGCTCACAGATGGACTGGGGCTCGTAATCTGAAATAGAGAGAGATGCCTATTAGAGAGGATGAGCCGTCACAGTATATTGTATATGTTTGCAGTGTCATGCTCTGTCACAGTAGCTAACATAAAAAGTTAACTTTTGCTTTTAGCAAATTATGTCAATTATTTGAAAATACATTCAAAACACTAGAAATGAGTACTAGTCCACCAGAGTATTGGCCCTTATGCAGACATTTCACACAAGAAAGTTTGAATTTTGCTGTCTGCATGCCAAATACACCTGGGCAAGATACCAACCCCAAGTTGCTCTCCAATGCATCCATCAGAGTGAATGTGAGTGTTATGCCTCTTTTCTTCTAGTACCTACTTGACTGTATTCTACTCCGTTTTGGTTGTTCGGCGAAGTGATGGTGTATTTAATGATCAGTCTTCGGCTTTTTGTCATACTCGCACACAAACTCACACTGCGAGATGCAACTGGGGCAACTCAGGGTTCAGTATCTTGCCCAAGGACCGTCCACACAGACCAGAGAAACAAGGACTGCAGGAGCCAGGGATTGATCCTCCAACATTGGAATTGGTAGAAGCCCCACTCTACCACCTGAGCCCAAAGTGCTTTACAAGAAAAGTTACATTCACTCATACAAACAGCTTTATTCTGTACAGTTTTGCATCACACACAGCCAATTTAGAATCTACCAATCAACTCTATGTTTGTACTTTGGGTAAAACCCAGTATAGTAACTGGTAACTGGTAAATGGACTGGTTCTTATACAGCGCTTTTCTACTCTGAGCACTCAAAGCGCTTTACACAACTTGTTCATTCACCCAATCACACAAGCACTTTTTCCTAAGCTGTTACTAGGTGCTTCCCAACTAACATTCATACTCCCATGGATGGATCGGAGAGCAACATATGGGGTTAGTATCTTGCCCAAGGGTATTTGGCATGCAAACTGGAGCAAACTGGGATCGAACCACCAACCTTCTGGTTATTAAGTGACCTGCCTGCTCTACCACCTGAGCTACAGCCATCAGTATCAGTAGGAATCTATGAAAGCACAAGAAGAAGTGCTAACTACTGCATACTGACGTGTGTACTACCGTAAGTATATGTACAACAAAGCAAAAACACTTGTCCAAATCTGGCTAAAACCTGCCAAGTTAACTTGGAAAACAAATAAAAACAATGAAGCACCCCAGTATTTAGTTTTGAGTTATACCAGACTCAGTGTCATGTTCCTCTGCTCTTGCATTTTGGCACTGATAGAGACTCCTACGCAGCTCCAGGTTGTGGAACCATACTTGCAGAAATGTGTTGACGTAACATGTTGCACCAAGGTTGGTCAACCCAACAAATGTGTTCTAGAAGGGGGCAGAGAGAGATAGAAATAACCTGTATCTTTACATATACTTTTTCTACATGTGGCCAAGACTTGGACTGTCAATCATCAAGCAAGGCGGCCAAAAAAAAGCCATGTGAGAAAATTATTTGCAGTACCTTTTCTCGACGTTCTGAATTTGGGTCATCGATACTGTGAAAAGCACTTTCATCAATTTCTCCAAGCCATGCCTGTTCACCAATACCAACCAGGCAGTTGGGATTCCCTTTGCAGTTCCTCCTGAAAAAGCAAAGTAATATTATTAACTTCACGCTTTGGCTACATTGTTCTTAAACAAAGCACAGTTTACATACACAGCCACCCACACATTGAACTGACCCTTTTGTATACAGGTAGGGGCCACGGGGTGAAATCAATAACGTTTTTGTACTGTAACCATAGCAAATAGTGCGGACCGTAACAAGACACTACCTAGCAAAGTGTCTGTGTGCTAAGTTGAGCTAAGTTGTGCAATGTCAAATTCGAGAGTGGGTCTTCATTAGCTTTCCTACAGTCTACAAAACTGCTCCACAGATTTGATGCTTGTCCGCAAGCGAGGGAAACAGCCGACCATTAAGCCGTTAACTATTCTGAATCTAATGTACTCAACAAATGGGGTATTTTCACTAGCATGCGCTAGCACAACAAACGTTGTTTAGAAATATTGATACTGTACCTGCAGGCACCTCTTTTGCAGGCCGGGAGGTTGATTCGATATGCTAGCTCTATATGCTCCTGCCTGATTTCTTCTGGTTTCACAGTTTCCACCCAACGCCAAGCCGCTTTCTCCAGCTGTACGCGAGGCGCCATAATTCTATGGAGTAACGTTAACCTCTGCCACACATATGACACAAAAAACCAAAAAGACTCAAGTTAACTAAAGTGGAAACAGGAATGCTAAAATTGTCGGCTAGCCGGAGTTATCGCTGGCCGTGGCTTGTTTCTTAAGCAACCTCCAGGTAGCCAGGTAATGCTAGCGTTCTCTCATTACCCTGTTGAACATAGTTGTGAGCCCATGAGTCCACAGCGTAACAACGGAAAGGTTAATAAAAGACGACAAACTGCCACAAACAGTATTTGCAGGGTAACGCCAGAAAAACAACACTCTTACTACGGTTAGCTAGCTAGCTAGCTAAAATGTAGCCCGACCGGCTGTGCTAGCAAGTCATTTTCCTCTGTACTTTCTATTTAACGCTCTCTAACGCTAACGTAGCAAGTTTATTGTGTTAAGGTCAAATTTCTCGAACCTTTCATACGTGCAGCTGCTTCACCAAAAGTATTTATGTATTTTCACATTTTATTCACGGTTTATTTTAGATTTAGCGCCCTTGCGTCAGTTTATAAATAAATTACTTCTCCGCTCAAAATCAACACGACGTCAAAATGTGACGTAGGCTACTCTTCGGAGGAGGAGGAGGGGACACGCGGACACCGGCAGATGGGCTTCCTCTCTGCACAAATGATGGGAATCCATCAGTTATGAGTTTCACTTCAAAAAGTTGCTGCCTGTGATATCGACACGTTGTTTACTCCCTCAGTTACTTTAATTCTAAAAATTCTTGACGTCTGTCTGAATGTAATGGAAAAGCCAGTCAGATGGAAACGTACTGTAAATATAGTTAGACTGAAGCCTGCGATATGTGTTTGGCACTGATATTATTTAGCCAGGGGTTAACGTGGGATACGGTGTGTGTGTGTGTGTGTGGTTTAGAGGTGGCCAAAAAAGAGACATTATGTACTTAAGTAGCAGTAAAGATACTTGTAATAAAAATATTCTGGTAAAAGTATTGATTTAACTTTTTTACTCAAGTAAAAGTGAAAGTTCAGGTTCTGAAAAGTACTCAAAGAAAGTAAAAAGTAGGACGTTTCTATTTTTGTGCAAAACTGAACCTTGTGCTGTATTAATATAATAAAATGATATTAGTATATGGTGCGGTGTTCCGAAAAGATCATTGGAGGTGAGCTTCCCTCCCTCCAGGACATCTACAGGAAGTGGTGCCTGAGGAAAGCGGGGAGGATCATCAAAGACTCCAGTCACCCACTGTTCAAACTACTTCCTGCAGTATCTGCTCCTGAACCAGCAGACTGAGGGCCACCAGCAGACTGAGGGCCACCAGCAGACTGAGGGCCACCAGCAGACTGAGGGCCACCAGCAGACTGAGGGCCACCAGCAGACTGAGGGCCACCAGCAGTCACTTTATTGTCGGCTAGCCTATGACATTTTATGCACTCCATATTGCACATAAATGGCATTTTTGCACAATATTCATCTGCTGACGTCTGTATATGTTATACATATGTATGTAGATATGTGCATACATTCTTTTTATTTGTACATATATTCATAGCATTCATTACAGAAGCGTAGAGCTGCCACCCAGGCAAAAGAAAAATAGAAGTATATCACGTTATGACGTGAAAAGTTTATTGTTCTAACAATATACTATCATGTTAGAACAATATACTTTTCACATTTGAACAATATAAATATTATATTGTACTAACATGATAGTATATTGTTAGAACAATAAACTTTTCACGTCATAACGTGATATACTTCTATTTTTCTTTTGCCTGGGTGGCAGCTCTACGCTTCTGTAATTCATTGCATATTTATTTTTATATTTCTTTATTTCTTATGTTTTATTTTATGTATTTTTTTATATATTTCGTACACAATGAACACCACTGTTGCTTGTGAAGCTTGCACACAAGAATTTCACTCACGTGTGCTGTACCAGAGTACCAGTAATGTGATGTGACCATAAAAGTGATTTGATCTGATATAAACTGTATTTCCGTCTAATTACCCCGCTGAATCACTCATGTAGAACATGAGCATAGACAAAGAAGGCGAATGTAAAAAAAAAAAAAGAAAACATTTTTTGTTGTCTACACTGTAGAGGGTGATTTAGGGAAAACTCGCAATCAGATTTACAAATACCTGAAAATTCTCTTTACAGTAACAAAGTAGCGAACAGGATTTTTTTTCGTGTACAGACGGTGTTCAGGTGACCTGAGCCCTGTGCTAGAAAGCCAGTTCAACATAGCCAGGGTTTCTTACTGTCATTTGATTCGCTCACCCTAACATCAGTAGTTAGGAACATGTCACATGAAGCTGGTTAATGGTTTCCAGTTGTGATGGGCATGTCAGTGGCAACATCTGACCAGTCATACTGAACTGCGGATTTACAAAGGAATAATAAACTTTAATTTTAGAAAAACAAGAAGAGGTTACACAGAATGAAAACATTACAGCTGTCCCAGTTAAATCAGCTATGTGAAATGAAAATTAGAGTAATTTAGTATCAGTAGTGCTTAATAAGTGCAGTTTGGTTGATAAGGCCAGAAAAGAGCTACCATATTAATGACATTTAAAATCCTCCTACTTTTCAGCTAAAGCTGAGGGATCTTCTAGGAATAGTGATGCTATTTTCCGGAGAGTTGACTGGCCACAGTGATCTCTTTGGACTGGGCCTGTTAACTTAAACCACAACACTGTCTGTGTAATGGCACAAGTCTCTTGTGTTAAGTTGTTTTTTGTTTATGCCTTGGCCTTCTCTTGTATGTTGTCTCTGCGAATATTCATCTAATTAGGATAACTAATAATACAGTAAAATAGCTTACTGGGCATCTCTTTGCATTAGCTATTCACACATACATAATCTGCTTATCTGTGATATCAATATCCTGCCACTGAGAAACATTGTGTTGAGCTGCATCTCTCACTGCTGAAGTATACCATGACCCAGCAGAGTTGAGATGTTGAGACAGCTGAAAAATATGTGGAAAGGAGGAATTGTGTGCAAATTTCCAGATGTGTGGGTAGACCTTTGTCATGTCAGACTATACAGACATGTAACAAATTAAAGGAAAAACATGACCCACTGAGTGTGGAAACACAACAAGTGCAATGTGTGTTACTGTTGGTTAGTTCTTATTCAAGCCCTGGTTACATTCTGAACCCATATATATATAAATTATGGATTCAGTCTAGCCTTGTGGAGTTGCATGCATGTTTTCCCCGTGTGTGTGTGTGTGTCCCACTGTGTATTCTGGCTTCCTTCCACAGCCCAGTTACATGCATGACTTTAGGTTAGATGTAAATGTGAGGGTAAATGTCTGTCTGTCTCTATGTGTTAGCTCTGTGATAGATTAGCAGCCTGCCGTGGGTGTACCCTGCCTCTTGCTCTATGACAGTTGGGATAGGCCGTCGTGACCCCAATAAGCAGTGGATGAATGGAGAACCTGGATGCAGTAAATTCAGACATGAGTCTTGTATTGGTTTGTAGTAAATAACCAGACATTTACCCAAAACACACATATTTGGCTATTATTTCAAACTGCTACAATATTTGAAAACATTTGTTTTATGAAATATGGAGTCATGTACTGACTAAAATAAAACAGGTAAAGTGTGATTTTTCTGAATGCAGCAGGTTCATTAAATTGGATCTACCACTTACTATCTGCACTTTAATTATGCAGTCTCATCTAATTCACAATCCCGGCGCTGTAACGTAACTTCCATGGCTCTTTGAATGCAGCACTGAGTAAGGAGATGAATGGGGAGGCTCCGCCCCTGCTCAAGAAGAGGAGGAGCCACCAGAAACAGTCGGGTCACCACTGGGATACCTCAGCCAACTGTGCGCTGGTCCACTGGCAAATGCTACGTTTATTTCACGTCTGTGATTAAGGTAAGGGATTCGTTCTTTTAAATAATTCTCTCTCCCTGTTTACAAACCGTTTAATAGCTCGACATAAGAATTATACTGTAAATTGGAAAAGAAATGTAACTTTACATTTAATAAAACACTCTCGTCTCCAGCATAGATAATTAGCACTCATATATTTGTGTAGCACAAAATGTGTAATGTTAAGTTACTGTATGTTATCAAATGTTCCATACAAGAAAACTAACAAAATATACACATGTCATAATTTAACATATGACTTTTAGTATGCACTGCCAATATTCAAGGAAGCTCAGTTTCAAGTCCACATAATAAAACAACCCAGTGTTTGTCCTGTCAGGGAGTACAGGAGGAAATGAGAAGGCAGGGTGGATGGGAAGATTAAGTAAGCAGAGGTATTTATCTCTCTAATCCTCTGCCTTTTTGAATCCTGTGGCACTGATAAGTAGAAATGGGCTTTGCCAGTGAGAAGTAAGCTAAGGCTTGGACATGCAACTGTTTATGTAACAAGGGGAAACTGGGGTGACATCTTAAGGGTTGCGAAGGACTAGGTAGGTTTAGGGTTCAGTTCTCTATTCTCCAAAGCATTCAGTCAGATTTTTATTAGTATTTTCTTTTTTATTTGGCTAAACAAAACCCCAAACTCTATGTATATCCCCATCCCCAGGCTAAGAAATGAACTTTTCAGATCCTCAGTTTTTCAGACCCCTCTCTGAAAATGGAGTAAATTTTCAGCGGATTGTTTAAATGTGCACATTTACATGCTGAGAATAAAATTACAACACTTCTCGGTTAGACCAGAACTAGTCAACCTTACCAATATACTATTTCTAAAAAAAAAAAATCCACATTGAAATTAACCTTTAAACACAAAATAACAGGAAAAAAAACCCCTGGAAGAATGACACAGGACATACACATAACCTGAGTGTCTTAAACAAAATTAGCTGCAGGTAATACAAAGCAGAGAAGGACTGACAAATACACATCAGGACTGTCACTGTCAGACCGTGTGGAGTGGAGAGTAGTGGACCCAAAGGCAGACGAACAAAACATGGAAATGTAACTAGATTTGAACAAAAAGCGTGCCTTTTATTAAGGCCGAAAACAAAACATTAACCAAACATGAAAACCAACGAAATGAGAAACTAATCACAAAATCCTAAACTGGGAAAACAAAATACAAGAACACTTGAGACATGGGAAGGTTAACAGACGATGAACAGAGGGAGACAGAGGACCTAAATACACAGATGGGTAACGAGGGAAGTGGAAACACACGGGAAACACAGCTGACACACATGAACATGACGCCACAGGGGAAGTAAAACCTCAACACACACACAAAGATGTAGACTGTGACAACATAAGCCTGACAATAGCATGTGGTACACGCAGACATCGGGAGACGGGATGGAACACGACAATAGCTAAGGGAAACGAGACACAAGGACACACACAAAAACAGAGGGACACAGAGGACAGAGACACAAGGGGAACCAAACAGGAAATATAAGAAACTCAAACTCAAGACCACTGATGAACCTGAACCTTAAACATAATTCAAAATGACACAAGAAACTCAAAATGCTGAGTCAAATGACCCAGAACCACGACAAGAACTGTCCTTTTAATTATACACATAAGTTACATGTGCTTTGATGCTATCAGTGCTGTTTCTCCAGAATGCATCAAATGAAAAAGCTTTGTACAGCTAAATAAATGAAACATCATATCGACTCCAACCTGACTCTGTCCACAAAGGTACAGTGCATCACATATTTCCACATTTTTTACTTCAGTGTTTTTATACAACCAGAAGTAATGAATACAGGAACTAAAATCACTTAGTTATATATAGTTAGACACAAGTTCACCAGAGTAAACCAGAATGCTGCAAACTTTGGCTCAGCACTTGCACATGTGTTGCATGGTGTGATGTATAAGTAAAGGTTTACACTGTCAGCATGAATAACTGATGTGATTTGTTGTTGTTCAGGAGACTACAGCTAAGATGGGGCAGAAGGAGATCGTTTGCAGCTGGAAGAAAAGCACCAGTAACATCAAGGACGTGTTTGACTTCAAGGGGAAGATGGGCTCGTGAGTACTTTTCACTCATGGTGATGGTTCTGTGTGAGGATACCTCTAACTCTCCCAGAGCACTCAAAGCACTTTATACAAAATTCACACAAGCTCTGCTTCTATGTTTCTAGCTAACTAGCTTTCTAGCTAACATTCACACACATTCATAGTATCTTGCCCAGGGATATTTGGCACCCAGACTGGAGCAGCCAGGGATCAAACCAGCAATCAGCAGGAGACCCGCTCTATCTTCTGAGCTACAGGCACCCCAATCTGTGCCATACCTTGTTGAAAACTGATGAATTTCATTCATTTGTTTATTTGTCTGGTTGTCAGCAAGATCACACACAAACTAGAAACACAAACACAAAACAGAACCCAGAAAAACCCACTTTGATTTGCCTCGGTGGAGGGTATTTTCAGTTTCTTCTCAGTTGAAAAAGTTATATATTGTGGTTTAGTAGCAGGAGCTAATAAAATCCAAAGTTGGTTTTCCACATAAACACATATGAACAGACAATGATAAGGAAGCGGTCTGCTGTCACCAGTGGAAACAGGCTGAGCCGTGGAGCTGACAGGAGACAGGATGCATTTGCTTTCATTAACCTCTCTCAGGTACTTCTTAGTAAGGTTCAGGGCTGCAGCGCATGTGTGAACCTGTTAGTTTTGTATTGTTAGAAATGCAGCTTCTGGGTTTGAACATTCTGATTGGCTGTGGCCTTTATGTGTGGAGTGTGTATGTTCCACACACCTGTGTGGGTTTCCTTTGGGTACAAAGGTAAGCATGTTAGATTTATTGGTAATTTAAAATTTGCTGTAGGTTTGCAAGGTTGATAAAGCACAGAATAAAGTGTTGAATATGTATGGAGTAAATGAAATGTAACTTTGGCTCATCATTAGGACCAGAACAGTGCTATAATGTGCAACAGTTCCACAGTTCTCTGTGAATAATACACACGACATCTTTCACATTAATGATCATGAAGCTGATCTTATGGCTCATTGTTAGACATTGGAGATAGTTTCTTTAATTTCTATCATCATGCAACTATAATATTTGTAAGGCTGGGGAAGTCATGTGACTGAGCTGTATCCAGACACACTGAAGGAACTTCCTGGGATACTACTCTATAGCTTTTTAAACTCATTATAGTCAGTAATTACTGTTCTGTGCTCTTCCTCCTGTCTGTCACTAATACATCCAACCGCTGAATCATTCAAACTTCTGTAGGTGGCATGTCCCACAGGCGTATTAAAAGAGGTTTAATGGAGACAGTATAATCACCTGTGGAGCCCCTGTTTTGCCACCAAATAATGCCCATGCTCACATACTGGTAACTGTGTGTCAGACAGGCAGTAACTCACAACACAGTGAATGGGTTTGCTAACATTTCCTGTTGCTTCTCTCATAGTGCCAGAGGCTGGATTATGTTATGACTTGGGAAATGAAAGAAGGTGACCCTTGCTGTACAGCTGTTACTATCCAGATGGGAGTATGCTCTCTGCAGAATGTAGATAATTATGTCACCCACTCTCAGATTTGGTTTGCAGAGAGTGAAGAGAGAGTGTTTTCACCTTGTCCCACATAGGCCACATCTCTCTATCACCTAAATGTGATCTGAGGGCAACTGGTTGACAGTTGTAAGCTCTGACAGCGCTGCCTCAGTGCAGGAAGCAGACAGAATGCTTTCCATAACACCAATATTTACTGGTTAGGGTGAGGCCACTGTTTACACACTCTGAAATGGTTACTTAGTTGACAAACCCGAATGGAAATATTATAAATGGATATAAGAGAGCTGTTTGTAAAGGTTTCTCATAGAGGTTAAAAAGTGGTTTGCCTGGTAACCTGGGAGATATTGGCTTCACTAAATCAGTGAAGAGTAGCAATGTGTTACACTAACGTGAGGAGCTGACCAAGAGCAAATTAATAAACCCATCACAAAGTGCATGAGTAAGGCTCCCGTGTGTGTGTGTGTGTGTGTGTGTGTGTGTGTGTGTGTGTGTGACGTAGGTCTGAGAACATCCTAGCACTGCTTCATTACAGGATTAAGTGTCTGGCTGCCTACACTTGTGAATGGATGTGCTGAATGTAATTAAAGGCAGGTGTTATGAACAGGTGTAGGTGTCTGTGTGTAGGTCAACACGTGTTATTCCTCAGGAAACAGTAAAGCAGATTTGTTGTACACAAAGTGAAATGAAGTAACGTTTATAAATCATTCTTCTAGCCCTAGTCATCATTCAAAGAACCGTGTTATATAAGCCATGTTTATTCATTAATACACACACATTTAAACAGTGTTTATCTCATAGCCATACCGACAGCCAATTTAGAATCAGCAGATAATCTAACAAACATGTCTTTGGACTGTGGATCCAGGATAAAAGCCACACAGGCACAGGAAACTCCACAGGAAACATCTGAAACCAGAACTTTGTTGCTGTTAAAGTTCAGTGTGGTGGTGGTGGTGGTTGGGGTTAGCATCAGTGTGAACGGAAAGAAAATGACAAAGGTAGTTGTTGCTTTAATGTTAGCTTCTCAAACATACTAATACCAAAAGATGGTATTTCCTTATACAGTAGATAATTCCTCCACTGTGTCCATTAATTCTCATGGCTATCTAAATCACTTTCTACAAAATTATAAGACGGGGTTTTGGCCTTGGACGATGTGCTTGCCACTGGCCTAATTTAACTTTATTTCTTTCACACATTTGAATTTTACCTGATAAAAAGCAAACCCTAATATAATTGCTTTTAAATGAGGTAATATTAACTAAAACAAGAGTGCTAACAGAACTCGTAGACCTTATGTTTGCGTCTGCAGCTAGCCCCTGCTTGTTCCAGTGGTCTGTATAAGTATTGTTCGATCCATCGCCCTGGAAAAATGTTTTTGTAGAACTCTGAGAGGATTGTGAGAACAAACAAAATGAAACTGTTAACCAAGAAAAAAGTTGTTTCTAGCATTTGAACAGACTGCCATTAATCCGCGTTTCATTTGGACTCTGTCTTTGATGCTTTTGTACAGGGGCTCATTTTCAGAGGTTTTCATGGTGAGAGAGAAGAAAACTGGGAAAATGTATGCTCTGAAATGTCTGAAGAAAAAACATCTTGCCCATAGCAACCTAGAAAATGAAATAAATGTGCTGAGGAGGTAAAAAAACACACGCACACAGACACACACACATTTACTCAAATGTGCAATAAATAAAGTCTAGGCAGAGAGTGGTGACTAGTTATGCTGCCTAAAATGTCAAAGGTTAAAGAGAATAAATGGCAGAATCTGCACTCCTACAGTGCTGAGCCCAGAGAACGAGTTATCCTCCTGTTTCTTACTGTTTCAGGATAAAGCACGACAATGTGGTGGGACTGGAGGATTTCTACGAGAGTCGAACACACTACTACCTGGTCATGCAACTGTAAGTGGAACTATTTGGCAGATTTTCTATTAATATTTACCCTGCAATAATGAAACACTGACAACTGGTAATATGTCTCATATTGACTGCAGTAAAATCTAACATTAACAATACGAGTATACAGTGTGTATAGAATAGTAAGAATTCAGCCTTTTTTGCTAAAATTAGCCTGAATTATTGGTCAAATTAAAGAAATATTACTGACAAAAAAAGAATATAGCTATGTATCGTTCCTTAATGCCATCAAGTCTTTAACCCCTTAAAGCCTAAAATCTGAAATAATTGGCAGAAAAAAAAAAAAAAATTGAGTTTATTGAACCATCTGACAAATTTGGTTAAAAAATTAATTACATTTTATTTTCCATATATGACTTTTAGTTTGTATTTTATTTGCTACAGCTGGCTTTTTAAAAATATGTTTTATGAAATTAACTTTTTCACAGGTAAAAAAAAGACACACTCGCAAAACACTACATGTATCTAATATGACTAAGAAATAAGGGGTTTCTTTGTTTTACGGCTTGTCTGACATTAACGAATAAGCTTGTAATTATAATAATAATAACTGTTGTATTATTATAGGTCTTTTGGTCATTATTGACAGTTTTCCAGAATACACCATACACCAAGCTGTTACACTACAAACCAAAAACAAAAAGGTCGGCTTTAACCTTTATTTTTTAAAACATATTCTATAATCATTGAAAAATTATTGCCATCATTTCTTGGTGTTTTCAAATATCTAAATTCTTCTCTTTCCATTTTCTATGTCCATTATTCATAGAACCACTACAGCTGCTATAAGACAAAAATATCAAAGGCATTTCAGTTGGCAGTTTTATCACAGAACATACAGTTCTCCTTAATGCAGATGATGTGCTGTTACTCCTTAGGGACCCCACGTGGATGGATAGCAACAGTTAAAATGGCTTTCCTAAAATCAATGATCTTTTCTCAATAATCCCTATACTTCTTGGCACATCCTGGTTTAATTTACGAGGGGTGCTGGAGCCTGTCTCAGCTACCATAGGGCGAGACGCGGGGTACATGCTGGACAAGTTATCAGTCTATCACAGGGCTAACAAACAGAGACAGACAACTTCACACTCACACCTACGGCCAGTTTAGGATCACTAATTAACCTGAGCTCACTAATTGCATGTTGAAGGAAGTTGGAGTATGTGAACAGAACCCACGCAGACATGGGGAGAAAAGTCCACACAGAAAGGATTTGTACCCAGGACCTTGTTACTGCGAGGCAGTTCTAACCACTGTGACACCGTGCGTTCAACTTTACTCTTTACAAAACCCCAAATTTCATGGAGGCCTAGAAGCACCAAACATAGAGTCAAACACCTTAAAACACATTGTTTACCCTCAGTCCAATTCATTTTGGTTACAAAGTGAGACATACACTTTATCAGACTTCCCGTTTATCAGCCCAGCTATCAAGAAACACAACAGTTTTCATAGCATATCCTCTGTCAGCTCTACAGCTTCAGCCTCTTCACTCCAAAGTTTGGAATAATCCAGACTTCATAATCAACAATAAAACATTAAGCGTCACGTCTTGGAAAAATCAAAGGAATTACTCAGCTTTATTGTTGTGCTAAGGAAACTCATAAATATAAAAAACAAACAAACTTGGAGCTAAGGAACAGGAAAACAGAAATGTGGAAGCTAGCAACTACAGGTGAACCACAGAACTGCAGAACACGCAGCATGAGCAAAGAAAATGCGACAGTGAGTAGAGGGAGACTAAGGACATAAATGCACACAGGATATTGAGAGGATGGGCAACAGGCGGGAGCACAGCTGGAACTAATACAGACTAACAGGACAGGAAGCAAAAGTGAACATGGGACAAGAGACTGTCAAAATAAAACAGGAAGTACAATAAACACAGAGACAAACACTAAGATGCATGGGCTTGACACTGGGACAAGAGAGAAACAGACATGGGATATGGCTGAATGGGGAGACAAAAAGGGAACACCAAACACGGAGACAAGAGATAAACAAACATGAAGAGAAGGCCGATTAAACATGGAACGTGGAACACCTGTAAGGTTTCTGTTATCATGGCCGACTACGAAGTCTGAGCGACAAAGGCAGAGCAGATCTGGAAGCCTGTATGGCAGGCATCGGTGGAGGCGGAGACCCTCAGATGGCTTGGGTGAAGGCCGGCGACGGTGGCGGAGACCCTCGGGCAGCAGGGCTGGAGGCTGGTGATGGTAGCGTAGACCCTTGGAGGACAGAACTGGAGGCCGTCGAAAGCGGCAGAGACGGGTACCCTCAGGTGCCTTGGCAGGAGGCTGATACAGACGGAGGCTCCCTGGTACGGGCAGAGCAGGGCCAGACGGCGACACGCTGACCTCTGACTTGAGCAGAGCAGGACCTGGAGGTGGAGAGCTGACCTCAGGCTCAGGTGGAGCATGACCAGACAGAGGAGCGCTGACCTCTGGCAGAGCCTGACCAGACAGTGCAGAGACCTCTAGCGGGACATGACCAGATGGCGTGAAGACCTCTGGCAGAGCAGGACAAAGTGGTTTGGAGAATTGTGGCGGAGCAGGACCAAGTGTCGGCTGTAAAAACTGCTAAATCTTACCAGTCCAAAGAAAACCCAACATTTACACAACTGTGTGCAACTACATTAATATATCTACCTGTATCACATCTGGAACATGACCTCTCTATCTGTGCAAATTCTGACGTGAAATATGCAATATTAACTTCAGCAAAAATAAGAGTAAGAACTTGCAACTTATACAATGTGAAATTATTCAGAGAATACACTACACAGGTGAAAAACTACACAAAATGGGATCAGAGAAGCTGATACATGTGCATACACTGCACAACTGTTCACATGCTATCTGCCACTGCACTCCAGTCAGACACTTTTGGATCCACGTTACAGATGATTTATCACATACTAGATTACCACATCTCCTTATCCCTCAAAATGTTCATCCTAGGAGACATGTCAACACTACAGTAACAAAACTCTACTGCTAATGTCCTCTTCACAGCCCTAACTATTGCAGAAAGGGCCATCCTCCAAACCTGGAAATCAAAAACATAACCTGAACATTTTACAGTGCAAAATCTTCTATTAGATCATTTTAGATAAAACCTATGTGCACATTATGTAATGGATATAAAAATGGGTATATGCATACAAAGAATTCAGCTACTTAGTACTTCACACTATTTGTTATATATATCATATATTATTTTTGCTTGGTGATGATGATGTTGGTAATGTTAATAGTATAATTATAATGCACATATAGTGCTAAAACCACCATCCCCCTTGCTTTTTTTCCCTCAGCTCCCTTCTCTGTCTTTTATTCCATCCTCTTCACATTTAATGTCTCAGTATGTAGGACTTCTGAATGTAGACAGGGTTCCATGAGAGGGGCCTCAGGTCACTCTTTCCACCACTAAGCCAAGCAAAATATCTCATGAAGTGGACCAGTCATCCACTCCAAACAGGGGGCTGGCCACATCACCAGCAGCAAAAACAGAGGCGAAGGAGATGGGATGTCTTCAGTGGCTTGCATGGGACCAGGACTGGCAGTGGCGAAGAAAGTGACGGGACCACTCAGGTCTGGGTTTGGGTGGTGAGGGATCCACAGACACTGGTGGAGCAGGAACCATGGATTGAGGGCAGTCAAGCTCAGGCACAGACATTCACATTTCTGTGAATGTGTTGGGCATTCAGCCGGGCTCAGTTTGCACAAGCTAGGGCTGCACAGGACACGCAGCCGTCTCTGCTGGTGACTGGGGCTGTGCAGGGCTGGGACTCTGGTGGCTGGGGTTGATACTGATGCTTGACTGGCCTTGCACTAGGAATTGGGATGGTTTCAGAGGCTGGCTGAACCCTAGCTGCCTTCATCTAAGGAACAGGTACAGGCGCACGGATTGAGTGGGCCCTCTTATCCTAGTAATTGGAATGGGAGCTGGGTGGTGAGCTGACTCCACTGACGACTGGAGATCAGTCAGTTCCAGCTTGGGCCATAGAGGGAGCATGAAGATCCTACTGGTTGACAGCAGAGGACCAGCCACAGAGGCAGGCCCAAGTGAGGCCTCTCTTTAACAGTCTTTAAAGAGGTTAGCTCAGGGAAAGGATACACAGTTTCTGGAGTAGCTATATCCAGGAAGCTAAACACAATTTCCGGAACACCTAGCTCAGAGAAGGAAAACACAGTCTGTGGAGTTGCTAGCTGAGCTTTCTTGCATGTCGGTTCACAATAAGGCAGATTCAGATAAACATTTAACAGGTTGAGAATGTGATACACAATGAACAGATTCAGTATTATTCACACAATGAGCAGATACTGTTTCAAAAAACATTGAATTTATTGAGAGTATGGTATACTATGAGTGGGTTCAGAATTAGAAACTAAATGAGCAGGTTCAGACT
The DNA here is from genome assembly GCA_015106755.1 of Etia nguti. Lineage (NCBI taxonomy): Eukaryota > Metazoa > Chordata > Actinopteri > Cichliformes > Cichlidae > Etia > Etia nguti. Next base: position 679 of record VUQG01022273.1, on the reverse strand, counting down.
GTCTTACTGCAACAATAAACTGTGAAAAAGTATCAGGAATTACTGCCTGAACCAGCATTATGTGAAACACAAAACTCAAGTTTCTCTGGGCAGGGCAATCTTTGACTCAGCAGGTGTATTTACTCGAAATGCAGTTAGTACCGTATTTTTCGGACCATAAGGTGCACTGGATTATAAGGCGCATTAAGCGAAACAAAACAGTCAGAAAAGTCAAACTTTGCTCAACTCATTCTTCTTACTTCCTCCACTTCCGTACCATTGATTCATTAATGTTGAATTCTCTCACAGCGGCTCTATTCCCATGTTGTTGCAGTATATTAATGACTAACCTCGTATTGTGGATGGATTATCTCAGTTGTTCTCCTGACTGAAGTTTGGTCCGTTTACAGCATCCTGCCATGTGACTACATTTGTGCCTAACCATCGGGAACCCTCACTTTAACTTTTATCAAGTGGAAAAAAGTTAGCATTCATCCTCCAGCTTCACTGTGTTTATGTTATGCTAACATAGCTGTGTCGCTAGCGATCACGTAGCACATCATTATATACCAGCTAGTCCAACTTCAGGAACCCTATAAACGTCACTGCTGTTTAGTTTTCTGTCTTCATTTATGTTGGAAGTGATAGCAGAGCTGTACGTTTTAATCTTTTCAGAAATCTCTCAGTCAGAACATGGTAT
>VUQG01022272.1:0-15171 GCA_015106755.1 Etia nguti | reverse complement strand
GAAAGAATGCAGAAGGCATAAAAGTAGGAAATAAAGTTTGAAGAAAAAGGAAGTGCTTCCACTTTAATAATCTCTTTAACATGTTCCACAACCCTCTGGGCTTTCTTTCACCTCCACTCAGGCTCTTTGTTAACATACAGCAGCCGGCCGCTTACTTTAATCAGCAGCGGTATAATCAGCGTCTCTACAGAGCAAACAAAGCTAATCCGTTGTTTATCCTCTACTAGGAAATGATGTTTATTAATGGGAAAGTAATTCTGGCCTCTGCGGCCGCTCCTCTCCTTCCCTCTGTTCATATTGATATCTCATTACTCGACTTCATCAAACAGAGCAGCGGATGATGAACGAGCCCCACACGATGCAAACATCAGACGGCAGTTTAGCTCCAGTCCAATTATGAGTTCAGGACTGTTGGTGAAGTGTCAGAGGTGATGATGTTGTCTTACCTACAGCTGCGCTGGCTGGGAGCAGTCATCGTTTCTTGGACTGTTTGTTAAATGACCTTTTCTGTTCCAGCTCGTAAAACTCTGGATTTATGTGTTTGTTTGCTTCGGAACGAGCGTCCTCGGGGGGGAGGCTTGTTCTGTGATGAGCATTCATTAGATGTTAAATCTTATAAAAAATTTTACTGCTTTATTTTGTTTTTCCTGTTTGATGGTCCTTCAAACTGCCTGCAGGTGGCAGAGGTTTGAGATCTGGTGCTGAACATTAAAGCTTGTCTTGTTTGTTTGGTTGGCGTCATGCTGGTGTTCAGACCAAAGTCGAATCATTTTTACAGGAATTAAAAAATTAAGCCTCGCCGCTTGAAGAACAAATGATAAAACTTCTGTATTTGTGGCTGCGTGACCAAAAATATCCAACAGTTTGATGGATCTACACTGTTGGACATCAAAGCACCAAGAATTGGAATCAAATTGATTGCCAAAGATCTTATCCTACCAACTAATCATCTCAAAGCAGCACATTTATCAGCTGTGCTTGGGGTATTACTCTACACATTGATCCAAACTAAAAGGATGACTTCATTTATCAATCAGTCCATATGCAGAAAACTGATTACATAGTAAAAATCGGTGATGGTGTTTCCCGTTTGTCATGTCCTCGATGTGGATCTTACTCCCATCCCAGCATGCTTTGGGTGAGAGGTAGAATGAAGCACAGATGCTGAAGGCAAAAATAAATCAATGACAGAATTCTGAACAGCTAAGAATGATGGTTGGCCCCACCCATGCCCCCAAAGAGCCAGTCAAACGGCTTAACTGATGTCTGGTTATCTTATTAAATATGTAGGTAAGTTAAGTTATTGTTTCTTTATTAAGTCACTGGTCCAGACGCTGGTGTGGAAGGAGCGTTGTGGCACTTTGAGACGGAGCTGCTGGTGAAGCTGTAATGTTGAGCTACATCCACAGTAGTGGAACATGTGCCAAGCACAGGTAAAAGTCAAGGCTGTGCTATAGGTGGCAGTGACCCAGTTTATCAAACTTTGGCTTTTACACCAAACCGGCAGGTGCTGTGTCCATCTTTTATATACAGTCTGTCACAGTCCCAGACGTGTGAATGGATATGAATGAACGCGCCTCAGGTGTCCACCGTTCCCTTTCACAAATCTGAGCTGAGCTTTTAGTTTTTATGTTTCTGCATGAAGCGTAGGGCGGGTGACTGAAACTTTCTGGATGCTAAAGAAACTGATTTTGTGGCTGAGTCAACCCTGCGACCCCGCCACGCCACATCACACGCCACATCACTCGCGCCGCAGCAGAGCTCTGAGCTGCCCCGTATCTCTGAGAAGCCACCGGCAGCAGCTGCTTTTTTCAGCTGCATTTCCTGTTTTTCCAGAGGCCAAATTGTTTTTAAATGCACTGTCTCTTCCTCTTATTGCTTTTTTAATACCCTGTTTGTGAGCCTGTATTCTATTTGTTGTTTTGCCCTGCTGAATCCCATTACTCCTGCTACTGCAACAGCCTAATTTCCCTACGGGGATGCTCAGGTTCCATCTCATCTCATCTGAACAGTGAAAGAAAGACTGTGGGTGATCAAGATGCCCGTCCACGATACAGTAATTGTGTAAACTAGCACATTTGTGATCGGAGCTGTGTTAACCCTTTGAACCTCTGCTGTCTGCTCATTTTCGTCTCTCTTTATTAGCAGGTTTACAGCTCTGTCCTGCAGGCAGGTGATTGTTGTGTTCAGGTTAATCTGCACATTTTCTCACATTTATATTTCTGACTTTGGCAAAATCAAACCAATACAGTGACAATACGCTTAATGTGAGAGACCCAGTTCCACCAATAATACTCCACCACAAGATGGTGATGTTTGAAGGGCTGGAACCTTTGACTTCAGCAGCTGTGGGAGGAAAGAAATTCCCCCGTGATTGGTCGATGCAGCCCCAGTTCCTGCTGGTAATGCTACATAATAATTCGTTTTAAAACCAGTTTGTGGGATAAAAAAGAAGTATAAGATGAGTACTTTTGTATTTTAAACATCAATCAGGCAGAGCTCCTTCGATGAAGTCCCAGAAAATATGAAACTATAGAGCGAGTAACAAACAGAGTCCGCTCGTTTTTAATGGAAAATGCCCCAGTCGACTGCCGAGGGTTGAAACGACCTTTTCGTTTCTGATTCTGAATCACAACATGCTCGTTTGGAATGATCCAAATTTCCCAGAATCGTAAAGTGAAAGCGACCTTGTGTGGTTACAGAAGCCATCATCGTGGTTGGACATCATCCCGAGAGAGTCCTGAGATGATGCCGCTGTGTTCACGCCGTCTCTTTATGTGAGGAAAACAGTGGGAAGCAATTATACAGAGTAAACCGGAGTGGCCGTGTAATAATTACACCACATCCCCGGACATGAGACGGAGCAGCCGTCCAGGTCTGAACCAAATGAAGTGGGAGATTCAAGAAGCTGAGCTGAATTTTAATCATATCATTTCCCACGATATTAAGGACCCGAACACATCGGCGTGAGCGACAGCTCCCGGCGATTAAATATTATCAAAGATAGTGTTTCCCATCTCTGGACTTCACGACCTCCGACCCCTCTCGGCTGTCGGTCCAGCTGTCTAATTAGAGGCTGATTAACGGCGAGCTGATGTGCTGCGTTGGGCTGTTTCCACTGATACAGCTCCCATAGGATGGACCCAGTTCATGTAAAAGTATTTTAAATTGTGGAGACTATAAAAAATCAGAAAAATACTAAGTTAGAATATGTGTGATAACTAACAGAGGAGTAAAAAAATGCTGGCTGCTCTTATGGGATGGCTTCAGAGACTAAGTGATGACTGCTGATTCAAAGAAAAGGAATATTTAGGTCAGTGGATTTAAGTGTTACATTTGTTTTTTCCAGTGTAAGAAATGAACACCAGATAAACAGCTTAAACACGATGTCCATGAACAGCATGAATATTTCATTTCAGTGACAGCTGCTCACTTTGCTAAGTATCCGACTGTTCCTGTTAACTGTTTTTTTAAAGGCGCTGAGCAGGTAAAACTGTTCATCCAGTTTTATCCAGTGTTGACTGATCATGCTATCTTCATGCAAAGTGTTTAACGGCACGCGTCGAGCCAGTAGAGTCGTTTTTGCTGTGATATCAGCTGTGTGCAGAATCACAGGGATGTGAAATCTGTTGCTTAACATTTTTGTGACTTAAACGTAGCTTTGGTGATGTCGGTGAAAAGAATAAAAACTTCCATTCCTCCCTCTAAAACGCACCTCATCCCACTCTGAATTCCCACTGATGGCACGGAGAGTCCCCGGAGTTTCCTCCTCGGAGCTCTCCTGCATGACAAATGGGCTCCATCAGCTCGTCTGTCCAGGAGGGGAAACCCCCTGCAGGCTGCCCTAATGCCCAGTCAGCACTCCTCACCATGATGAATTCCACTTCCTGGATAGAGGAAGGAACTTAAATCCATATGCACACACACAGAGTAAGCTCTTCGTATGTAAGTTGGAGGAACCAATCAATTTGGAGATGCTGTGATGGAAGCGATGTTAGCGTGAAGTCTGATCTCTCATTGGGAGTTTTACGATTTAATTTACTGTGATAAAAGAAAAGTTGTTCAGTTCGAGGTTTGAATGAAGTTCAGTGGGTCGTGTGAAACATCTTCCTGGTTAAAGGCTGACATAATTCTGTGCAGCAGGTCTTGTTTGCAGCAAACAGGAAGTACACCGTTAGTTTAACATCAAACTGTTGCAAAGAAGATGAGCACACCTCCACCTGACATGTTTTTCCAGTGTTGTGATCACTTTTTAATCCTGGAGTTTCTGTTTTTCTTTGTCTTTCTGATATACGGAGGGTTAGTCTTGGAACCACGATGAACCCTTCGTACTCACTGACGGATTAACCAGGGTCAGTCTGTCCTTTGGAGCATTTTCCACTAAGATCAATTCTGCTGTGTTGATGCAGTGAGCTGTGAAAGTCATCTTAAAGTAAGACTGCTTGGTTTCTCAAAATCAATGTAAAGTCAAAGGTTTGTTGACGATGTGAGTGCTACAGCCCTGCGTGGCGCTGAGGTCCTTAAATATTTTGAAAAGCTTTTTAAAAGCCGTGAAAGTATTTTGATTTCAGCTCCAGAAGTCCTGCATTAGAAGCTGTCACAAATCAAAGGTCAAAAATGTTTCAAGACTTCTCATGTGTCACCTCCTAAACATAAAGTCCGAGTCCTGATAGAAAGTCAGCAGCCGAGACTCGTGAAGCTGACGGGGCATTTCTTCTTCTCACAGCTCCTGGAGGCATCGCTTCCTCACCGAGACCACGCAGCATCTGTCATAAAGACGCAGCTTCCATCCACATGCTTACAGCCCGGGCAGCGAGCATCTCCTCTTTAACTGCCGAGGTTAGTAACCACCGGCAATGTCAGAGCCTCCCCTCAGCTCAGCTGCAGATATGGATTATTCATGGTGTCGGTTTTAAACAGTACCTAAAAAACACCCACAAGAGGGTTAAACCCTGCTTATCGAAGGAGCGTGTGCTTTCTACCCTGAACACTGTGTGCTGCATGTTTTTATGGTGGAGTCAGTTCTGCACAATCTGACTCTCTAAACATAATCAGAAGAGAAACGGAGGAAAAATCAGGAGCAGTCCCTGGGCTGATTGTCTGTTTGAAGAAAATCAAATCTAAGTGCAGACTCCCCCAGAACCCAGATTTGATTGTTATTCAGCACTTTCACAGATTTTATTTTTCTGTTTGAGAAAAATTTAGATTTTCTGGAAGTAGATCAAAAAGTTGCATCGCAGGCATCCACAGTGGAGCTGAACTGCTCATTGGCTCTGACGGTTACTGAATTCGCTGTTAACCAAATAGCATCGTTGCTTTTCCTTCCCACTGTCGCCAAAGTGCTTGCTCATAGGGGGTCATATGATTGTTGGGTTGAGGCGACTGTAGCTGTGATTTGGCGCTGTATAAATAAAATTGAATTAAATAGTACGTGTCCCTGGTGATGGTGTGGGCTGAACACTGACTAAAAGCTGTTGGTCCTCACAAACATTCAGGGACAGTTCATGATGGTTTTCTGCTCTCACCCTCTTCACATGCTCATTTTCAGTGGCTCTGTGAACAATCACAGATTTAACTTTCTGTAAATGTGTCCGTCCAGCAGTGCGTACATCCATCCATCCTCTTCCACTATGCTTATCGGGGTTGCAGGAAGCTGGGGCCTCTCTCAGCTACCATAGCTGTGCTCCACACAGAAAGACGATGGTGGATTAGAACCCAGGACCTTCTTACCATGAGGTCACAGTGCTCACCTGCTGCCCTAGACTTAACTGATTCCTGGCAGTTTGTGGGAGTTTTCCCATGTGTAGAGCCTGATCTCCTTGTCAGTAAAATAAATGTTCTTTTTAAGTTTCACGCTGCTGGACTCTGAGATCTGTCAAACTTCACGCAGTGAACCTCGAAGTGTTGTGGATCTCATCCACATCATCCAAATCAGCCAAACCTATCACATGACCCCGTTTGTCTGACGAAAGCTTTTTCATTCATTTTTTATACTTTTTTGTTCCATTTGTGTTCGAGGACTTCAGGGTCGCTCGGCTGTTGCTGCGATTATGCGCCGTTCTGCATAAGAGCTCCGGCAAAATGTCTGAACACAGTCATGAGCTCTGTCACCAACATGACCCGCGTGCTGCCGAGTGCCTCCCCCAAACTGAAATATTGACGACGCACACACAGGGAACATTATTCTGCACTTTAAGAACTGTGTGTTGAAGCCTCGGCGAGGGGAAAACAGCCCCGAGGTCCCGTCCATAAAAAATGGATGCACATTAGCTAATGTGGCTAATATGAATTTAAACATGGCCAGTAGCCGTACAGCCCCCCCAGGAGGTTTATAGCAACTGTTAATTGGCAACGAAGGTAAAAGAGCCGCTTCATGCATAATAGCATACTGGTGTTGTTTTTAATCTCCTCAGGCTCTAATTTGTAGGTCAGTTTTGCCAGGACTTCCCTCTCCGTCACAAGGTGGAGAAGTTGTTTTTTTATGCAATACCTCGATTACCAGCAGGATTCCTGCCTTCAGGCTTCGATTAAGGGAGAATATAAACTTGTGTGAATCCGGTCCTCCATCCTGTCAGCGAGTCTGTGAAAGGGACTGGGATGTGAATGTGATGTTGGAGGAGGTGAAGTGATTAATATTTATTCGCCCCAGGCTCCTGATTAAATTGGAATTGGAGATATCTAATTTTTTATTTTTCTGGGGCGGTTCACAGGGAGGTGAATTTGTTTTACAGCGTTTAGAAAATTCCCCCTCTCTTCTTTGTCTCTGTAGCAGGTCAGATGTGAAAGAATTTATCAAGAGCTTGCTTGAGGTGTGGTGAGGACACGCTGCTGAAATCCAGCTGAAGAATAATTCAGGTCCTTTGCTTAAGTAACAAAAAGCCTCCCAGAGAGAAAGATGGGGAGGAGTTCCTCACTCGAATAAATGAAAAAAACAAAAAAATTGTGAGGGGAAGAGTTCAAGAATCCTCAAAGTTGAAAGGGTGAAGACATTTCATCATCATCTTCTTCTTTTAGGGGTCTCCACAGAGGATTATATGCCTCCACCTCCTCCCAGCATCCCCCTCAGTCACACCAACCCTCTGTATGTCCTCCTTCACGGCATCCTCTGAGGCATGCCTCTTTTCTTCCTGCCTGGCAGCTCCATCTTCAGCATCCTCTGTCCAGTCCATATCTCCAAACCATCTCAGCCTCCCTAACTTCTCCAAACTGCTCAGCCTGAGGCGTCCCTCTGATGTACTTTCTAATCCTGTCCGTTCACTTAACTCCCAGTGAAGATCTTAGCATTTCCAGCTCAGCCTTTTCTCTCCAAAGCGTTGCAGGTCTCACTTGGTGCTCTCCTCCTGTCAAAAATCACCCCCGACACTCATCTCCACCCACTCCACCCTGCCTGCACTCTCTTCCTTACCTGTCCTGTGCACTGTCTTCCTTGCTTTGGATGGTCGTTCCAGGTATTTAAACTCATCCACCTTCACTACCTCTGCTCCTTGCAGCTTCACGGTGATGCCTGCCTCCCTCTCATTCACACAAGTGGATTCTGTTTTGCTTCCACTGACTATCGTCCCTCTTCGATAGGTGAACACACCTCCACCTCTCCTCCACCTGCTCCCTGCTCTCACTACAGATCAGTGTCCCTCTGCAAACATAGGCCACAGAGACTCCTGCCTGAACCCATCAGTTACTCCTACCACACACCTCACCACTGTCTCTCTGTCCTCTGACCTTCTCTAAACATCTCCATCAACACTGTGAAAGCAAACATCACACCTGTAGTGCCTCTTTATCACCCAAACTTCCAAACATTCTCGATTTTCTAACATGCACAAGTAAGAGAAGCGAGATAACTGCACAAATTACAACCTGAGCAAATGTTTACATCGTTCGAAGAAGGGAACATGGAGAGAGCAGCCATCGGCTGAAGCCAGCGTGCTGTCTTTGATCCAGATCCTCACCAGCACGGATTAATGAATCCTCTCTCTTTGTGATATCTCGGCTCCCCACGATGTTAAACTCGTGAACATGCCAGTCAGTCTATTTCACATGTTTGAAACCAGACGATGGATCTTCCAATACCTAAAACTTGTATGTGCCTCAGTCTGCTTTTTGTGAGGATGTCCTTTGTCTTTTTTTCCGTCGCTCTAGCATAACATCACATCTCCATTCTTCAGACAGGTTCAAACTATGGTCAGCAAGCCTTAGCAAAGTGATGTTCAGGAATAATTCCACTATGAATGAGACGGTGTGTCCTAAAGATGTAAATGAACACCGACAAGTGCTGCTGTGCATATGAAAGGCAGACACAAAATGATTCTGATTGGACAATGACAGTCCAGTACTAGTCTGACACTGCAGCTCATCCTTACTGTTTTGTGCACGGTGATCTTTACAGAATAAAATAAAATAGATTAGAGTTTATTAATCCCTCAGGGAAATAATGGCTTCAGAAGCACAACACCAGTTCACCTTAAATACAAGAAAACACTAAGCAGAAGAATAGAATATTAAGAATAAAATATCAGCAGCAGTAGAATTTAAAAGTCATAATTAAAGGAAGTGTAAACAGTTACAGCTGTTAGACAACTGTCAGAACTGAAGAAGCTTCTCGGATGAAACGTCTTCAAGAAACTTAAAGAAGTCCAGTCGCTTTTCCTTCCAAGGTCCTTGGTGCAGAATGAGGTGTTGATGTCTTTTGGAGAGAGTCCTCTGTCCAAGGAGGTCTGCTTTCATGGTAGAAAACCCAAACCTAGCAACACCGGCAAAGTCCTTCCTCAGCAGGAAACATCACGTCGAAGCGCACATCTGGCTTAACCTGAATCATTGTAATTTATTCCTAAACTGCACCAAGTTCAGGAGAACATGCTAGAGCGACTGACCAGTGAGTCCAAGTTTCTTTTGTGTCTGAGTCCTCGAACAAAGAGACGGGACTCTAACATCTTGATGATATGTCTTCAGTCCACAGTGATGCTTTGTTTTGTCTGAGTAATTGTTCCAAGCTGAAAATATTCACTTTAGAAAGTTAAAAAAACATAAAAGAGGTAGCTAAAGTTGGGAAATGGAATGAGATTTTAGTGCATAATGTGTGAAATGATTCCAGTTATGTTTAAGTATACCGTATTTTGTCAGTGGTATTGTTACTTGTGGAGAGGTTTGTGCCTGCAGTATCTCAGGTTGTGTTTACTGTCTCCTCACCGAGCAGCAGCTGTTTTCATGTCACAGTTTTCCTGTCCTTGTTGATTTTGTATGCGAAAAATGTAAAAAAAAAAAAAAAAAAAAATTTATAAGCGTCAAAACATTTCACACACCCGGGACATTTATCTGAGCGGCTGCTCGGGCCGTCCACCGAGCCCCCCAGAAGTATTTGATGGCATTTGTCCTGAAGACTCTGAGAGCTGCACAGGGCGTTAAGTCTTCCCACTGTGGACAGCGCTGTCAGAAAAATAAGACAAAGGCGGTTTAGTCGAGCGGGGAGAAACAGCCAGCGATGCTATTGTTTCCAGCAAAACAGCAGAAAGACGTCCGAAAACAAATGCCGTGGAGAAAGAGCAAAGATCGCGTTGGATCTTTGTAACTGTGCCTGTCAACAAGCGTGTAAGAGGGAAGCAGCACAAACATCCACAGTGTGCAGACTCTACATCTGCAAACACAGAAAGAAAACGGCTGTTTTTAAGGATAAAGTTCATTTTAATCTGAAGTTTTAACCATCAGAGCTGGGATCACATTCGAGCTGTGCATGTCAGAAAGACCGACCCCTATTTTAACTGTGGTCCTCACGATTTATGTGACAAATTGTCATTTTATTTATTGAGTAGTGTCATGGCTGCAAACCCACCAACGTATATTAATTATTAAGTATTTAGGGCAACTTATTTTGTACAGCACTCCTCAGACTTATGTTGAAAGAATCGCTGAGCCTTGGGCCTTCCTTTCCTGTTTTTCCCCACGGGATAAATCTGGCCAGGTCATGGTTGTGGTGCTCCTGGATGTCATTAGAGTCCTGCCACTCCGTGTTGGACTGCACCTCGGGAGGGTGGTCCCTGTTCTGAGCTGCAGAGGAAGTTTAACTTGAACCTGCAGCTGGTTCGTGTGCTGCTGACTGTTATTTATCTGTCAAAAATAACAAATAAGATATTTGCAAGAATCTGAGTAATGTTCTTAAGAATGTTCACATATTCTCGTTCATTTAAATGAGCTGAAATTTGACTGTTTACTGAGAGTTTTCTTATTTTTAGAATAACACCACTGATTTTTTTTCTCCTAATTAGTTAATTAAGGCAGATTGGCTGCTCTGTGGTTAGCACTGTTGCCTCAGAGGAGGGTCCCGTGTTTTCAAAAAACACGCTAGATTAATGCTGCCTCTCTCAACTCAGTGCAGTCTTTTAAACAAGATTCTTAATCTCAGTTTTCACTTCCTGCTTAAATAAATTAAAAAAACAAAACAACAACAAAAAAATGTATGTACCAGAAATCTCTGCTTTTAATTTGTGTAGTTTTACGGTGCTGACTTACAGCTTTAGTCTGAGAAGTTTTAATAAAAGTTTCAAAGTATTAACACAACTAAAGAAGCTTCTCTGTTGTGGAAAAAATGTGGATAGACACATTTAAACCAAGATGGAGAAGGAGAGAACCACACCACATCATCTGTCTGACATGGTGGAGGCAGTGTTATGGTACGGGCATGTATGGGCGCCATACATGCCCAGTAAGTTCTCACTGATGATTATTGATGATGTGACTGCTGATAGACGCATGATGACAAACTGTGTTTAGGGCTGCAGTCTGCTCACATTCAGACCAGTACAGCAAAACTGGTCAGACAGAGCTTAATAGGATAATGAGCCAGAGAAATGGGATATTCTTCAATGTTTTTATACACATTGCATTTAATTATTAGTTATTATTAATCGCTGGCTCTCTTCCACAGCGTGTCTGTGCCCTGTCTTCCTCCCCTCACCTCTGACCGGTCGTTTCTTCTTGTTAAAAGGGAGTTTTTCCTTCCCACTGTCTCCAAAGCGGTTGCTCATAGTAGGTCGTATGATTGTTGAGGTTTTCTCTGTTTTCCTTGTATTACTGTAGGGTCTTTAATGTACAATAAAAAGCATCTTGAGGCGACTGTTGTTGTGATTTGGTGCTACAAAAATAAAATGGAACTGAATTTAAATTGAATTGAATGGTCGAGTCAGTCACCTGATCTCGACCCAGCAAAGCAGTTTTTCAATTATTGAAGATGAAACCTAAACACAGAGAGACTCACAATCAAGCAGCTGAATGTCTCTACAGTAAAGACCCAGCAGAGCATCTCAGAAGAAACACATCATTTGGTGATGTCCACGGTGTGACAACCCACTCCACCCAGAGTGGAGCTCATCGTTGTGGTAGCTCTTTTTGCAGACATTAGGAATGGAGACATTTCCAGTCAGCAACACTGGGAACACCTGAGCCCAGTGTGCCACTGCTCTGCAAAAGCCATTAGAGTGTAGCTGCTGTGTGTGAGACACCTTCAGTTTGGTTTCTTGCACTAAAGAACGCAGCATTTCTTAACTCATGCACTCACACCAGTGATCATACTGACTGCACACAGCGTACTTATTTTAAGTTCTTTCTTTAATTTAAGATAAACAGCGCTGAGCAGCCCGTACTGTGACAGTGGGTTCAAGCCTTCAGGCTGTCAAAGCATTTTTATCCAAGCAGTTTTCTATTTATAATTATGTTTGTCTAATTATGTTCAGGTGTCTGAAAATGAGAGTCTTTTAAAAATGGCGGCAAAACTACTAAAAATCATCATGTCCAAATACTTCTGGATTTAATTACCTGTTGTTGTTTTTTTCTTCCTACCTTTCATTTGTATTTTCATTTTTAAATCCACGTTGAAAGATTGTTTAATTAAAATTGTGTGAGTCCTGGTTCACCATTAAGAATGAAACCTGTTGGTTTATTCACCGGGCATGACCAGCTAAAAATATCAGGTCGCTGTCCTCGACCGTCGAGGGAGGCGGTTGATAATTTAAGCGGTGGTGAGTTGAATGTTCGGGCTGTAAAGTGCTTCTATACTGTAGAAAGGAAATGAATATTTTATTTGTAGACGAGACTCAGGCAAGCTGCGGCTCGCAGTTATTTTTATCCCTGATTAATTATGTGATCTGTGAAAATTAGCAGTGAAGAGTTTTCCGTGCTCGCACCTTCAAGTGTCTTTACAACGTTACAGCTTTAGATGTCTCAGACACATCTGTGCAGTGAACTGTGCAGAGGCCTCACACGTGTCGGCTGTGCGAGTTTAAAAAAATGAGTTTGAGTTTTTCAGAAGCAAAGATGTCTGGGGGAGTTTGGGACGCTGAGCCGTTTGTGCGGATGTTGATATTTCACCTCCAGCCTGAAGCCCGGCGAGACTCAAACATGAAAGTTTAATGTTTTCCGTCTGAATGTGTTGTCCGAGCTTCCTCTCCCTGTAGGTTATTGATCACCGGCCCGTTTCCTTGTTTGTTGCTCGCCCTTCTCTGCTCTCCTGCGACAGCCCGAGTGTTGGAACAAGACCTTTCATCACACACGAGCCCAGACGGGCCAACGCCCTGCATCCTAATCTGGAGATCAGAGGAAAGCGTTGCCCGCCGGGGGATCGCCTTTATGTCCAGGTTCATCCGTAAAAAGTCTCCGGTGAGATCGGAAATGCTGTCTGATCTGAGGAAACCCGGAGGGAGGAGGGAGGGAGTCGTCCTGTCTTTGTCTTTCTACTGATTCATTGGACTTAAAATCAGGAATTTGAGCAGGTCGAGGTACGCCCTCAGCATTAGTGAGACGGTGCGTGTGCCTCACAACTAACCATGGAATAAATCACATTTATGATGTGACATCACTTTAGCTTAAAAGCAACTTTTTAGGGATCATTTAAGCTTTTACAGAATAAAATGTGCCAGCTGTGGACGACACACCTCTCCATCATTCAGGCAAGTATAAAGTGAATTCCAATAATCTAATCAGGAGGAAATGAGGGCACGGCTAATGCGTTCAGTTACAGCAATGTGCAAAAGTCTTGAGTCACCACTCATTTGTTTATATTTTGCTAAGAAAACAAGAAATAAATACAGCAATTTATTGAACTATGTGAAAACAGATACAAATAAATGATGTAAGGCACAGAGGTCCAATTCTACCACGCAGCATGAGCTCACTGACGCAGCGTTCCTTAATTTCTTCAGGAATAGTTCTCCCGACTTCTTTAACCTCCTAAGACCCGAACTCTTTGCATTTTTAATTTCTCTTTGCTATTTGGGCTGATTGGGACCTGATGAATGTAAAAACATATAATTATCTTTTTACCTGATGTAGTTTCTGAGAAGAGGATATCAGGCCCTTGTAGAGCAAAATTTAGTATTGTGGTCTAGACAACCCAAAACGTGCTGTCCACATATGTGGACTCCAGGTCCTAGGAGGTTAGAGCTTTTATTTGGGTGTTGGCTGCCTTTGGTTCCCACATTGCTCTTTGAGAAGAGCGCTGGCTCAAAACACGCTACTGTAAATTATTCAGAAGTGTTGGCCTAACCTTTGCAGTATTTCCAATCTGTACAAAGCAAAACATTGACGCAACAATCGGCCAAACTGGACTCAGCCTTTGAGGCGCATGCTAATATTGAGTTGTGGATTGACACGAATATAATACGATCAGGACCAATAACAAGGACTTCAGCTTTGTTAGAGTTCAGTTTAGGAAACTAGACGTCATGCAGGAATGTGGGGAATCTTGATTTTTCTGTGATGCTTGTGGTGGAAGGTGTGGGTGTGATTAACTAAACCATGGCTAGTTTGTTAAATTGTATAATCATAAATGTATAGCAGCAGTTAACTGTTGTGTTACGCAGCCATGTGTTAATGCAAAGGTTCCTCCAGCCTGCAGTTCTATAGATCCATAGGTCAGCTTACTGTGGGGGGATATGGATCTAGCATCCAGCATCAGTTTTGTAACAAGCCCTCAAATGTCTCTGCAAAAACCAACCCTGAAACTGCAGGCCACAAGGATTCAATGAATTCAGCAATAATTAATTGTGTGGCGATGATTCATGCCAGCCATCTTTCCAGCATGGATGTTCACGTTGTAAAGTGCGTGTACTAATGTGTGACCTAATGACAAACTCTACTGGAGCCAAAGTGTTTAACTGTTGCCATAAATCTGCTCATTCCCCTCCTCGGCTTTCACCCACACCTCTCACAGTTTCCAGCAGATTAGTGATAAAGGCGCTGCTGGCAGAGGGGCACTCATGGGTATACAGAAACCTCCCTCAGCATCATAGTACGACTTCATTAAGAAAATGCCATTAAGTTCACGAGGTGGCGGAGACCACCGGGTGTGACGGAGGCACTCCCAAACTTGAAGGAACCATTGAGGGGTCTCAATATTTGTGATTTTCTCCAACAGCGTCTAACATGTGAGACCTGTGTGTCAGCAGGTTTTCATTTCAGCCCACATCACTGCAACTGGAAAATGGAGAAATCAATAGAAACGCAGAAAGTCTCGACTCCACAGCTGGCCGGAAAATACATAAAACCTGCAGGGGACTGTGGAGGACTCTTTTCATCACTTCAGAGTAAAGATGTGATTGTAGGCATCTGTGACGTGCACACAAATATGATTGGTCTCGCAGTTCAGGCTGGATCAGGTGACCCTGAACATCCCTTAGTTATGCTGCTGTATGCTCAGGCTGCTGGAGGATTTCCCATGATGCACTGAGCACCGCTCACCGTGTGTTTCTAC
This sequence comes from Etia nguti, assembly GCA_015106755.1. Classification (NCBI taxonomy): domain Eukaryota; kingdom Metazoa; phylum Chordata; class Actinopteri; order Cichliformes; family Cichlidae; genus Etia; species Etia nguti. Next base: position 434 of record VUQG01022272.1, on the reverse strand, counting down.
ACCACTGCTGCCTTTGTCTTCTGTAGCCTGTGTTTTTGTGTTTTGTGACTCTCAGGTTCTTCTTTTGTGGTCATTTTGAGTTATTTTTCATCTCTTTGTGTTGTTTTTGCCTCTTTAGGGTTGTTTTGTCTCCTCGTGTCTGTTTGTGGCATCTTTGTGATCTTTTTGTGCATCTTACAATGCTGTGATTGCAGCCATTCCCCAACTCTCTGTGAATGGTACTCATGGTTATTGATCAGTGGGCTTTGATCAGTGGTTGTTGATCAATGGTCATGAGAATTTGCATAATTATGATTAAGGAACTGACCTCCCAGCCCATTGTTCCCTCAGTGGGCTGGTTTCAGTCATTATGCAAATGTACTGTTTATAAGATTGGGGAAACCTGCAGTCAGCTGAGACTGAAGAAGTCACTTGGATGAGTGACGAAACGTTTC
>VUQG01022271.1:26807-55268 GCA_015106755.1 Etia nguti | reverse complement strand
GAAGCTCCTGAGGATGTTCTACCAGTCGGTGGTTGCTGGAATACTGTTCTATGCTGTGGTGTGCTGAGGGAGCAGCACAGAAAAGAAGGACTCTTCTAGGCTGGAAAAACTGATCAGGAAGGCTGAAGCTGGACACTCTGGTGACAGTGGCAGAGAAAAGGACACTGAAGAAACTGCTGGACATTATGGACAATGCTTGGCATCCACTGCACACGGCCATAAACAACCAGAGGAGTCTGTTCAGTGACAGGTTGCTTCTCCCAAAGTCAACAACCAACAGACTTAAAAACTCCTTAGTGCAAAAAACAGGTTGCCTAACATAACATGTTGTTGTTATATTATTACTGCTGTTTAATGTGTAATTTCCTGATTTATAAAATAACTTTAAATGTAGATTTAAAACTACAGCCATAAAATAACTGCATTTCTGATTGAATGAAAGTACTTTAACATTTAGTGCCTCTACAATATCTTAATAATATTGGGGAAAAATGATAAAATGAAAAAAAGAAGAAACCACAGAGAGGAAAAACAGCTTAGTAAAAAACAGGAGGTGAAACACAAATATACCCAAAGTTCACAAAACGATGATGGTTATTGATTTATTTTTGATTTAAAAATAATCAAAGGTGATTTTTTTTTTTGGGGGGGGGGATATTTGTTTATAAACAGAACATTAAAAAAAGAATAAAGAAATTTTATATTTGAGTATGGACTGATGATGTAATTGGATTTTTGTCAAGTTTTGCCACCGACTTTGATTACAAATACTGCCAAATTTAATTTAGGTCCTGACTGTGAAATCCAACACATTTCAAATGGCAAAAAATAGCCTGGCGTGCCATTTTTACTGTTTAAACTCTGTCTTTTATATCTTGAGTTTCAGTTCCTTTAAGAGTCAGGTTGAGGTGCCAGACTCAGAGGGGCAGACTGTCTGCACAAGGTTGGGTCATTCTGACCTCCACCGATCCCTTTAGTTGGCAAAAGAGTGTAACTAATAAAGGTCCTCTTTTCTCTTTGTCAGAATAACTGATGATTGAGGCAGCAGGATGCGTGCTTGTGGCCACTTCCCATCTCTTTTTTCACATATTTTCATTTTTCCTCTAAGTGTCCAAGAAAGTAAGATTATATAACCCGACTTTGCCTCCATTACTGAGAGATGCTCAGTTGGTTGGAATAGAGGAGCTGGAGTGGATCTTGTTGTTTCACAGGATTTCAAGTTTGTAAAACAGTACTTGGGTCAATGTGTCTATTGCGAGGTTCCCAAAGAGCTGATGAAGGTGGCGAGGCAAATGCTGTGAACCTAGTCATCTCACTGCTCCTGAATGTATGACCTCTATTTTTCCTCACATTCAAAGTTGTTTTGTTTTTTTTCCAAAGTAGGATGTGAAGGTTCATCTTTCCAGACCAGTACTTCCATGTGTTAAATCCAGGCAGCCCTCCTAGCCCTCTCCACTTCCACGCTCCTAAACAGATTGCTGAAGCCACTGTATCAACCGTGTCTCTAAGATGGCTGTGGGATAATTTGGTCAAGCTGATAAAGTAAGTCACGTTTTAATCTTTGCAAAATGAGAGCAAAATATTTACAGAAAACAGATTTTGCCAACAAAATTGGTAACCTGTGTTATTAAAAAATAACAAATATCATTCCAAAATGACATATACAGTACTGTGCAAATATTTTAGGTAGGTGAGAAAAAATGCTGTAAACAAAGTATACTTTCAGAAATATAAATGATTGTTTATTGGCCCCAAATGTATTCTGCAGCAGGACAACAACCCCAAACATACAGCCAAAGTCATTAAGAACTAGCTTCAGCGTAAAGAAGAACAAGAAGTACTGGAAGTGATGGTATGGCCCCCACAGAGCCCTGATCTCAACATCATCGAGTGTGTCTGGGATTACATGAAGAGACAGAAGGATGTGAGGAAGCCTACATCCACAGAAGATCTGTGGTTAGTTCTCCAAGATGTCTGGAACAACCTACCAGCTGAGTTCCTTAAAAAACTGTTTGAAAGTGTACCTCGAAGAATTGTTGCTGTTTGGAAGGCAAAGGGTGGTCACACCAAATATTGATTTGATTTAGATATCTCTTTTGGTTATTCACTGCATTTTGTTGACTGATGAAAATAAATGATTAACACTTCCATTTTTGAAAGCATTCTTTGTTTACAGCATTTTTCTCACCTGCCTAAAACTTTTGCACAGTACTGTACGTTATAGTACTACATTAACCCAACTATACTGCACAGAAATAAGAATATATTTGATCAGTCTGAGACTATTTAAGCAAACTGCAATGATACACACATGGACACACTATTTTATATTAGGTACACCTTGCTAGTACCTGGTTGGACCCCATTTAGCCTTCAGAGCTGCTTTCATTCTTTGGTAGTACAGATTCAACAAAGTGCTGGAAACATTCCTCAGAGATTTTGGCCCATATTGACATTATAGCATCACACAGTTGCTGCACAGGTGCTCTGTTGGATTGAGATCTGATAACTGTGAAGGTCATTTGAGTAGAGTGAACTCATTCCTGTGTTTAAGGAACCAGTTTGAGATATTTGAGCTTTGTGACATAGAACGTTATCCTGCTGAAAGCAGCTATGAGAAGATGGGTATACTGGGGTCATAAAGGGATGGACATGGTCTGCAACAACACTCAGGTAGGCTGTGGTGTTTAAACAATGCTCAGTTGGTACACTAAGACCAGCTTGAATCATTCATACTGGCAGGATTGAACCACGCTTTTCTGTTGTTTATGCCAAAGTCCGACCCTACCATCTGCATGCCAAAGCAGGCTCATCAGACCAGGCAATGTTTTTCCAGTCTTCTGTTATTCAATTTTAATGAGCCTTTGCGAATCATAGCTTCAGTTTCCTGTTCTTAGTTGACATGAGTGTGACCTGGTGTGGTCTTCTGCTGACATTTTGTGCATTCAGAGATTCTCTTCTGCATACGTTGGTTGTAACTGGTTATTTGAGGTACTGTTTCTACTGGAAGCAACCAGGCTCAGACCTTTCTGACGTCTGGCATCAACAGCGTTTTCACCCCGAGCTGCTTCTAAGTGGATATTTTCTCTTTTTTAGATGATTCTCTGTGAACCCTAGAGATGGCTCTTTGGAAAAAGAAGGTCCCAGAAGATCAGCAGTTTCTGAAATATTAACACCTGGCACCAACAACTATTCCACATTCAAAGTCACTTCATTCATCTTTTTTCCCCACTCTGATGCTTACTTTGAAGTTCTTGACCATTCTTTATGGAATGAGTAGCTGGCATGTGATTGACTGATTAGATATATTCATTAAGGAGCAGCTGAACAGGTGATCCTACTAATGTGACTGAGAGTGTAGTTTTAAATTTGTTAGTACATCTATTTGTTTCATGCTACCGGTCCAGATTTCCACTGCGATAATTAATATTATGCATCAATGTGAATGTGTTCTTTGAACATACCTTAATAATCTGAGCCAATATAACCCAGAAGGAAAGAAATTTATGAAGTGGCCGTATGCTGTGCTGATGACAGAAATGTTTCCTCACTGGGTTTAAAGTTTTCACAACAGAGTCAAGCGGTTGCTGAGGGAGATAAAACTACAGAGAACGCTCACCTGAATCTGCAGCCCCCCACCCGTTTCACAAAGCTTTGTAGCTAGTTTGATCTCATCCTGCTGTCACCCTGCAACTTTCCTGACTCTGTGGGGGGCAGACAGTCAGCACCAAATGGCAAACAGACACACTTAGCAACTAGCTGATGAATATACTGGAGCATTTAGCAGCTAAAGCCCTATATTTTCTCCTCTGGGTTGTTGAAAACCACAAATTAAATTAAAGGTAACAACAGTGATTTTGCTTATGAGGCCTGGGTGTTTCAAAAAGTTTACCACATGCTAATTTTAAGGTTAGATGTCAGTGCCTTTTAACTTGTTTTTGAGCCCTACTAGAGGCTTAAAACACACTGCAGGGGAAAAAAGTATTTTACTATGTATCCCTAAAATGTGCCAAATGATCAACAAATGTGATTTTTACCAAATCTATTTCTGTGCAGGCATCACTCACAGAAATGTTTCAGGTATTTTAGCACATAATGAGGTTTACGGTCCTGTGAAATAAAGATATTCTCTTTCTGATTGACAGGCATTCCTTTGACAAGATCTTGAGAACTAAGAGAAAGTAGAAGTGGAGGTATTTGGAAAACAGGAGGACATCTGGAGAATATTAAAGTTGGGAAAACTAATATTAGGAACAAGAAGCCTTTTGCAAATAAGAACTGACTATGTGGGAAAGTCATCAGATCTAATGTGAGCTGGGATTCAATGGAAGCTTGCACAACCTTGCAAATGACACACAGGTCTACATACTGGATACACAGACAGTGTTTTCCAACTGGAGTAAAAAAAATAATAAAAATGGGAGTGCAGTACTACCAAACATGTCAAATTATTTATCAAAGGACATGACTGAATCTTATTGTCTGCTTTATTTGCTGACTGCGAAATCACATTTAATACATAATTAAACTTAGTACGAAAACTAAGGAAATTTATGATTATCTTTTATTTTAATAAATGTAATACTTTTGGAAAGCCTGTTTATTTAATCTTAAATGGTGGCACATTTGTGAGGAAAATGCATTTGTGGGTTGAGCGGCAGAGTTGAGTATGTGGGTTGCGCCCATGAAAAACTTCTCTGCCAATGTCAGACAGCTTATTCTGTTACTGAATCTTGTTTTGAGCTTCCACCACCCCAGGTGGAGTCGGCAACATTCATACAGCAGTTGGATCAAAGGGTCAAAGTGTAGAGAAGATGCAGGGAACGCTATGCTGATTGCTGCATCAATGGGATAACGACCTTTGGCGTGGGGAGGGATCTCCTTCACTGGAAAAAACAAGCTGGTCATCATTGGAGGCAATCGAAATGCAGAGAGACATTGAGATGAGATTCTGCAACCAGTGGCAATCTCATACCTCCACATTCTGGGACTGAACTTTTTCCTTGAAGATGACAACCCCCTACAGAGCGGGGTTTATCAAAGACTACCTCCCCTCCAGAATGTGGGGATAGAGAGGATGGCATGGCCTGCCTCAAGCCCAATGCAGTGTGTGCCCAAGCTGCTGACCAGAAGGAGGTGGTCCCAGGTTGTTGTGGCTGTGTATGGTTCTTCCACATGCTAATGAGCCCCATTGTCAAATATATAAATATTAAACTGTCAGTATGTCTTATTTCTTCAGACTTTAATCATCAAACAAATAAATGACACCAAATAAGAGTGAAAAGCAGAACAAGCTAAGCTAATGACTTTGGCATTGGTAGAGAAGCCTTTCATGGGTGTAACCTACATACTCAACTCTGCTGCTCAACCCAGAAATGCATTTTCCTCACAAATGTGGCTCCATTTAAGTGGAAATAAACAGGCTCTCCAATTGTGTAAGATTTATTGCCAAGAAGCATTCTTACAACAAAGAAATAATCAAACAAACACAGGTTTCTTTACTTTATGCGCCAAGTTTATTTCAATGAGGGGGCATTTTTTTGATGACCATTTGAAGAGAGTGGTAGTGAGGCAAACAAGAACCTGTGAGACACCATTACTTGTCCATCCCTTGTAGAGTTTATCTTCTTTCAACATGGAGTGTCATTGCCATTTCCTCAGTGAAAAACTGTGCACATGGTCCCATGACAGGATTGATTATAACAAGGCAGCATACTGATTCCTGTTTATCACAAGAATCTCTAATCGGGCCTCAGCTGGAATAATAAGAAATCCTTCGAGTCACGATGTTAACTCGAGGAGCACATGAGCAAGATTAAAAAAAACATTTGCACAAGTTCACATCTGCCCCTGACCATCGTTTTCTCTCCAGCTAAGTATCATACTGACATCATTAAAACATTTTTAGTCTGAATAAAAGTGCAAAACTGCTACAGCAGCTCCTTGAATGCAGCACTGCAATAAAAAGGCACTTTGGTAAAAGCAGAGATACAATGAAACATACAGATGTGCACCTTTAGTCTACGCTTACATGTAAATACAGTTACAGGAGGGAAAAGCCTAGGAAGAATCATAAAAAAATAAAAAAAAATACAAAAAAACAAAACACACCAGTGAAAGTTCTATAGGTTGTGCTCAGTCCTAAAAGAGGAAGCAGGAAGTCAGTGTGGATCCAGGTTACACTGACATGGAACATTACACAATAGGCAGGTCAGGACACTTGGATGCTTCCCTCAGTTCATTTTCATACTTCCCTCTTAATAATAAGGTGACTGCTGAAGTTTGGTTAATCCAAAGTTCACCACAACACAGGGAAATCCATTTTGCTGAATCCAGGATCCCTGCGCAGCTCCCAGTACGTGTTGTTGCTCACCCAAGTGTCATCCTTAGACTTCCTGTCAGCACAACACAAATTAACATGATGTATTATGACTGGCAGATACTGAATGATGCACCACAAAATTTCAAATAGGAACTACAGATCAAGACAGAAAAATGAGGCTCCCCTGTGAACATTTCCCAAATCTTATAAAGCACTTCTCCAAACATCCTGGTTTTATTTGGATGCTTACATTATTTTACTTTGCACACAAAAAACATTTTTAAGTCAGTTATAGTAATAGTGCATCCTTTTGCTGGATAACAGCCTGCAGTAATTTCTTGTTCTGCTTCGTGCAGGTCTGTTAATGACATTCACTTTGGTCTTCTGGAGGTACGTCTTCACCAGGAGCGACCCATGTTTTGGGTCATTGTTGTGTTGGAAGACAAATTGACGACTCAGACACAGTTTTGCTGCTGAGGTTTTCTTTCATTATCTTTACATATTCTTCTTTCTTCATGATTCCTTCCACCTTGATGAGATTCTCAGTTCCAGAAGCGTCCCCACAGTATAATATTCACACCAACGTGTTTCACTGTGGAGACACTGTTCTTTGGGCTGTACGCCTCACCCTACTTTCTCCAAATATAAGCAGAATTTCTTTGGCCAGGATTTGACAGGATTCTAGCGACTGTCTTCCTTGAAACTACAGTTCCCAACTTGATTAAATCATTCATCAGTGTCTTGGCAGTTCCAGGCTCTTTAGATCTCTCACTAGTTTGAGTCTTTTGCTTTCTACCTCTGCCAGGTTAGTTCTGTACTGTGTGGCTCCTTTTGAATTTCTTGATACTTCTCACTCCAGTTCTTGACACTTGGAAACACTGTGATAACTTTGCATATTCAGCTTTGTGAGCATCAACAATTCTTTAAAGTCTAAACTGATTTGTTTTGTTTTTGACTTGATGCTTTCTCAAGTGACAACTCAAACCCTTACTGAAGTTTTTATACTGTGTGTAGGCTGAAAGATAACCTAACTTTGATTTTGACTTTAACTCTGAAATGCTCTAAGCTTGTAAAGCACAGCAGTGGTTTGTGCTATGGCTTAATAAAAACTTCAGTTTTTCAGGGGGTTGATAATTTTCACCCTGGTATTTTTGGTTTTTTCCTGAGATGATTCTTTTATTGCGTGCAAACAGAAAACTAGTACGTTTAGAAGTGTCACGTTGAAAATCATTTGCTCTGCTAAAAAAGAACATTATGATAAAAACTTTAAATTTCATACAGGAGCTAATAATTTTACCCTCATCTGTACTTTGAGTTACAACAAGCCCAGGATTTTGTTGGAAAAAAACAAAAAAACAAAACACACATCTAAACACCATTTCTGACTGCACACAAAGACCTTACAGACAAGGATAGAGCAGCATACTTGAAAAAGTGTGGCTGGTGTGTCATGTTGTTGTCCTGCAGCACTTTCCTCCTTTCCCTCTGGAGCTGCTCTATTCTCTGCTTCTGCTCCTCAGCTCCATCTACATTCCCCTCCTCCAGCAGCCTGGAATAAATATACAGAGAAGTAGTTAGGGTGGGGATCAGTGCAGATTTGTTCCTGCTGTCTGTCAGTGCCATTCCCAACCTTCCTCCTCCACAAAAAAGAAAAACTCCAGCTTTCGGGTAGCTTCAGAAGTGACTTGATGCCGTTGTAACAGTATTAACTTCTGAATGATGTCCCTTAACAACATAGCGTTGGTAGTTAATCACTGGATAGCTGGTACAGAACTTTGGTAAAGCTGCTGGATTCATGTTAACTAAACATTTTCTAGTTAATCAAATTCAAATGAAAGAATGAAGATTTTTCTTTTTAATTTATGTATTTATGTTGACTCACTGAAACAACCATGTCCCTTCTTATAGAGATATTATACTTAGAGTTATTTAACTATTCTAGGACAGTAGGAATATATATTTTGAACAAGTGATTTAAAAAACTTGATATAGATTTAAAATATTAGACTGTACATAAAAGATGAACACAACTTCCCTGTCTTAAAAGTGAAGCAAATGCATGTTTAAAGTAATATGCATTTGTTGTAATGGCCAGCAGGGGGCGAATCTATATAGAAGTCTATGGGAAAAAGTTTCTGGGAATGACCTGTTTATACTCAAGATCTCTGGTTTCTAATCTTAGAGAATATAATATGTTGTTGTTTTTGTTGATTATGGTAAGAGTCAAAAAGGATGATAAAGTAAATAGGAACTCCCTAACACAAACTTCTTCAAAATCTATTGTACCTGTATACAATATTGAATATACAAAACTTATTGTATGTTCTCAGTTAAATTTGAACAATACACTCCAGATAAAAACAAGATGGGAAGCTGAAATAAAAAAACACCAGAGGATAGGCGGGAAGAAATATATGCAGGAGTACAAATGATAGCCAACTGCAGACACCAGCAAAAATTTGCGTAACACAATCAAACAAATGTTGGAGAAAATGTCGGCCACATGTTGGTAACCATACCTAGAATATGTTGGTATGAGATATTAAAAGGCACACAAAAATACCAGAGGGCAGTGAAGGAAGAGAGAAATAATTCCTTTTATAGAAATTGTGTATCACTTTTAAGTGGCTCAAACTTGACCCACCAACATATAACAACTGGGTCAAGAATAAAAAACAGTCTCTGAGAATTCAACAAGATATATTTATCAAACAGTGGACGCCAGCTGAGGTGATCCTGACATATTGAACTGATCTGAGTTAATTCTTGGATCCAAAACCACACAAACCAATGTGGTGAATATAATGCCAAAAGTATTCACTTATCTGGCTTCACCAGATATGAACTTCTTAATCTGTAGGGTTTAATTTAATGCTGGCCCACCCTTTGCAGCTATAACAGGTTCAACTCTTCTTGGAAGGCTTTCTACAAGGTTTAGGAGCGTTTATGGGAATTCCTCCAAAAGCACATTTGTGAGCCCAGACATTGATGTTGGAAGGGACTGGCTCGCAGTCTCTGCTCTAATTCATCCTACAGGTGTTCTATCGAGTTGAGGTCAAGACTGTACCGGCCAGTCAAGTTCGTCCACACCAAACCCGCTCATCACTGTCTTTATGAACTTGGTTTGTGCACTGGTGTGCAGTCATGTTGGAACAGGAAGGGGTCATAAACAAACTGTTCCCACAAAGTTGGCAGCATGAAATTGTCCAGAATATCTTGGTATGCTGAAGCATTAAGAGTTCCTTTGACTGGAAATGAGGGGCTGAGCTCAATGCCCGAAAAACAACCCCACACCATAATCCCCCCTCCACCAAACTTTACATTTGACACAATGCAGTCAGACAAGTACCGTTCTTCTGGCAACCACCAAACCCAGACTCATCCATCAGATTGTCAGAGACAGAAGTATGATTCATCAATCCAGTGAACAGGTCTCCACTGCTTTAGAGTCCAGTGGCAGCGTGATTTACACCACTGTATCTGACGATTTGCACTGTGCTTGGTGATGGGTGAGTGAATACTTTTGGCAATATAGTGCATCGCATCCAGTTTCAAAACGGCAAGTTGTTGACAGCCAAAATGGACAGCGTGAGAAGATGGCGCCTCAGTAATAAATGGATGATTTCATGTTCTATATACAGTATATGTTTAAAGGACAATCTCTCTCTACAAGCAAGGAAATACACAATACTCTTCATCTTTCTGGATCTAGACTAGTATAGCTGTTGCTATGGTTATGTTCATACCTCTGCCTTGTGCTGCTTCACAACACATGGGAAAAGCCAGACTTGGCCCAGAAGCTCATGGAACCAAATGGTCAGATTTTACAGCTTTAAATCCATCTATGGTATAAGACCATCTGTTTTTGTTGTTTATTGTAATCAGGACTAAGAAAACAAACAGATTCTCAATGTTATAGTCTGTACACAGAAATGAGAGATAAAGAGCGGCAACCTCTGGTCCGGCCTGAGGCGCGTGTCCGAGGGGGGCAGCAGAGGTCTTAAAGCAGGGTCCAGCTCATTTAACTCCACCGCAAACTGGGTGAAGCCGTAGTACTGTTCTTGGTCCACTGGCATTGAATCTAAACACAGACAGATATAAAAACAAGCAGCCCTAATATCATGTTCAGGTCAGTTGTGTGCTTTGACTGAAGTGGTGCAAGAAAGTGTGACCGACACTTCCAGCGACTCCTCACTTACTTGCTCTCCAGATACACGTGGCAGACGGTGGGTCCCCTTGAAATACTGCTTCGTGCCATTTTCCAAATATGGAGTGCACCACTTTTCCATCTGAATCTGTAACCACACCCTCTATCTCATTCACTGTAGAGCTCCACGTTCTTGCCTAAAAAGGGAATATTTATTTTTATTTTTTTTAAAAAGAAGGAGATGATACATATATGCTACACCATACAAAAGAAGACATTAATTGTATCATACAAACTGTGTACTAAATCCTCAATGAATCCTCTTAAATTTAAAAGAAACTGCAGCATTGTTACTTTTTCTGCATTTTTTTAAAGGTTAGTTTCTTATTTGTCCAGTAGATGGTGCTGTTTAAGCTTCTAGTGTTGAAGGACTTTGGCTTACTGCTCCTATTTTGGCTTTATGTGTAAGAAATGGAAGTTTGAATAAGCAGTAATCTTATAACAAATGTGGATAATTTTTAAGAGCCTGCTCAGATGATAAGGGAGTTTATTAAAAAAAAAAAAATCACATGTCAAAATTACTAATAACAACAGCATGACAGAGAATTAGGTGTATTTAGCAAAACAATATTACAAATAGTAAGGGGGGAAAAGTTTGTTTACATTATTTAAGAAATCTCCTTAAAGAGCAGATTTTTCTCTGGTTCGTCTTGGTTTCAATCAATCATGCAATAAAGTCCCCTTCTTTCTCTCTCAAAGCTTAATGACAGACATTTACTCCAATAATGGCGGCTTCCACATAGCATCTTTGTGTCCTAACCTTAACAAATGTAATTTTGCACTGGCAGACATTGCTGTTGATATTTTTGATTGCCATCTCTCCGTAGTGTTCGATCCAGCGCTGGCCACTCAGGATGTTATGGATGCAGGACGTCACCTTGTTCCATTGGTAATGGTCCCCAAACCTGCAGAAAACACACAAACACACACAATGCAATCACGCTGCTAAAACCCTGCGCTGTTTAGCCTGTACTCATTACACATACACAACAAAATAGAAAAAAGTAAAGAACCTACGCAGGTAGCGTGACACGGGTGGTTCCCATGGGAACGATTTCCATGGATTTTCCCCAGAATTTATTTTTCCATCGAACGTCTGGGGAGAAACAATGGGAAAACAACAAGGTGAGGGTGGTCACAACACAAAAATCAGCAAATTATCTGATTTCTATATCTGGGAAGCTGCTTCTCTGGTCATTTCTGTGAACGATAGAGCACTAAGGAAACAATCTGTAGCTTCGTTGACTACCCAAGGCTGCTCAGTTATTTTTAACAACATGCCAGAATGCATCAGAGCTTCCACAAGCTATATTAGTATAATCAGTAGAGTAATTTTATAGAGTACAATGATGCTAAGCACTTAATTATCACATGATAGAAAGATACAAAATGATGGTCAAATGAGGCTATTTAGATCTTCCAGGACACCAGTTTCCGATTCATGTAAAATCTACAGCATGCAGCAAAAACACAGGAAGAAGGTGTGGGAGCTCTAATGTAATCTGCAAGAAGTCCAGGCAGATAAGAGGGTGGATGGGGGTGTTTATTCCAAATAAGCCCTGTGGGGCTCACCTTGCCAAAAGGTGAAGTTCTTTGAATCAGAATGACATGCTGACACAGGCGGGTGATGACTCACCTGAGAAGTGGGGAGAAAAAGAAAACAATAATGAGGTCCTTTATGAAAAGGTTGGGTCTGTAAGGTGAAAGTAAATTCTTTGCTAGCTATACAACCAATAAAGCACGATCACCGCAGGGCACCATTTCACTGCCCTACATTTGTTGCTACTACTAGACTAGTTTTGTGACAAGATTCATGAAGAAAGTGGCATTCATATGTTTTTTCCCACCTTTTTTTAACAGAATCTAATGAAGTTGTCACAAATAATTTGACAGTTGCATTAACTTAGAGATGATAAAAACAGCTGTGTGCAGTCTGAAGAGAACGTGTAAAGTTTGTGACTTCTACCTGCTCAGCTATAAACCTGAAGCCCTTATCAGGTCTGTCACACTCGTACGTCTCTCCCAGGACGGGGTTAAAGGGTTTGCTTCCTGCTCGATAGTAGGTGGATGCATACGAAGATATTGCAAATGTAGCAACATACACCTGCACAAGGAAGAAAGAAAGGATCAGTGGATCACTTGGTTCCAAACAAGAACAGTAAGATGTTCCCACTGTGTCATTCCATTCAAAAAATAAATATGCCAAATCTGAAAAACACCCTCAGAGTCAGCTACGGGGAAAGCTCGAGCCCCCTCATACACTGGAGCTGAATAAATTTTAAACCCACACTAAGAAGCCAAAATAATTTTTTTTTCTCCCCCGTCAGAACATCTTTCTACCTACAACCAACTTCAGAAAGCGAGTTTTGAGAAATTTGCACGGGCCATATCCCTTTATGGGATGGGTGGCTGGTCTCCTTTTTACATTACACTTTGATACAAGAACTGATTTGGTTGTGGTTTTAATGAAACGAGATAAAACAGAAGGTGTCAAATTTCAGCCGACCTCTACATACTCGAGGGCCTGAAAGTCAGATAATTTTCATAGTATGAAGGTCAAATTCAAATTCATGTTAGAGTTTCACTACAAAAGAAAAAAAACAAAAAAGCTGAGAGCAGGGTGGGCTCAGGCAGGAAGCACTCATTCCATTTCCATGGAATGAGCCTGTAATCGGTTTCTGCAAAAAATTCACATCTCAGATTGTGAAGATAAAACTGTGTATAGGAACTCGTCGGGAAAGAAACTAACAGAAGCAAAATCTGTGTGTGCGTGCATTCATACATGACCCTATTTTAGGTGTTATTAAATATGAATTTGTCTTAAAGATAATATAACCACAGTTTGTAGTGTTTTATGTTTTAAGTGAGTGACTTCCTTGCAATTAAATATTCATTGAAGGCTCCAGAAAAAGCACACATTAGACAAAACAAACATCACAGTAGCTTCCTGAGGAAGAGCACAGAAGTTATGTCTGCTAGTTGTGTTATTAATATGCCTGTCAGAGGATCTGAACCTCCAAAACTCTTGTAAAAATAACTCTGTGAATAAGACCTTCTAAAATTTCTCAGGAAAATTAGAGCATGCTAATTTGAATGTTTTGCATGTGCAGGTTTGTAGTCCATATGTAAAATGTTCCCCACTCACCATGCGCTGGTAGGGGTCTTGAGTCTGATTAGCGGTGTCCAGGAGGTCGCTGTACTCCAGCTCTTCACACAGCTTCTGCAGAGTGTTGAGTGGCTCATTGAGGTGCACGGGCATGGCCACCTTGGACAAGTCCTTGCCTATGTTGTTTCTCAGGATGTTCCACAGGCTCACGCTGTTGGCGGGACAGGGAGAGGGCAGAGTGGCGCGTCGACGAGCCAGGGTCACCACGCTGCTCACTACAGAAGAAATACGATGTCATAAGAGATAAATGAATATGCATGGTTTTAAAAGACATAGACACTGTAAAGTGAACACCACTGTTGTTTGCATAGGAGGAGTGGGTTGTTTTTTTTTGTTTATATGTTAATATGATTATATATGTAGATTCCAAGTATATATGTGAACGTGTGGAGGACACCAAGAAGACAACCAACAAGGCTGAGTTTGGTGCAAATGGGGAAACTAATAAAAATGGAAAACTGCATTTGGGACTGAATGATTTGATTACAGGAATATCATTCCTTCTGTTTGTGAAAACATTAAAAACCAGTCTTCATACCGGTCACACACTGTATTAAGCAACACTGCACTGAGTTTGTGAACATGTCTGGGAGTCGGTGCCGATTTTCAACACATTTTTGGAGCCAAAGATTTATTTCACTGTTACTTAGTGATTGTATGAGCTCCAAACTGGTTAAGCATGTACTGAAAATTTGTCCACACAAATGCAACATTTTCAGAGCATAAGAAATGTCAGTATCCTTATCAATAAAATATCAGCATGAAACCTTACTGTTCCTAGGCATCAACAATTTATTTGATGCTGATACGTCACGGAAAATGTTCCTAGAATCCCTGCCTGTCTTTGTCAGAGGTCCTTGCCTTATTTACACAGTGTAATTTTTGTAGATGTTATTACATTTCTGTGTTCATAAAAATCTACAGCACCACTGGCTAAAAAGCAGTCCCAAACAACGACAGAGCCTCCACCATGTTTTACAGATGGCTGTAGACACTCACTGTTGTACCTCTCCTCTCACTACATTTTGACGATGATTTGAACTAAAAATTTTGGATTAGGATTCATCTTTCTATACACAGAGGGTGTCACTATGACTTCTCACAGATGCACAACTTGTTACCTTATTACTTACCGGAGTTGTGCCTCTCACTCCTCCCAGCGTTGCTGTAGGTATCCACGGAAACACTGTCACTGACATCACTGATATACGAGTCATCGTCAGATACCTTGAGATAGGAAATCAGTGATGAAAGGTCAGTGAGCCGCCAGGATACTGAATCAAAGGACAAAAGCACACAGATCTAGAAAGCCTCTGCATCATCGGGATAGAGGAGAACATTTTAGGAGTAATATGTCATTAAAGCTCAGTTAGGCAGTCATTTTTTATCCCATTAGCAGAATTGTTTTTGAGCATATTCATTGAACTGGTCGAGAGAAATCTACACTTCTACACCTGCTTCTGCCCCGGCTTTAAGTTTTAGAAAAAACAAGCATGTAACAAAAACAGTGTTGCTGATTTTTGATTTATTTTTACACTATAATTATTTTTTAATCTCTACACAGAAACTGTTTAGGCTCTGTGTGTTTTTTCCAAGTCATTTACCCAATATGTGTTATGGAACAAAAGCAGACCTATGATTTCTCTGTCATAAATGAATGGTTATAATGGTGGCCGATTATGTTAAACGTGGCTATTCAACAAAAACTCAGGCTGCTTTAAACACTCCAGTTACTGACAGTATGTCTTATTTGGGGGGTGGGGGGGTATTTGTCCTGCTGATCTGATTAACATTTTGGTCATGCCAAACTTTTTGTGTGGGAACGACGCTGGAATGAATCAGCTGATGATTTATTGCATTTTGAACATGGAGATGCAGTCGATCTTACAGATGATGTCTGACCTCGTTCTCAGAAGAAGAAGAGGACAGGAGGTACTCCTGAGCATCAAAGAACTCAGTTAAGGACTCTGATCCTTTGCTCTCACTGGAGACCTGGTGCACCAAGGAGTGTGGGGCATCTACAGAATCCTGATTGGATAAAAAGACACCAGTTGAGTAAAATCAGACCACTGGTCAGGGATTGTGAGTATTTGTGGTGTAATTCCACAGAACCATAGAATTTGACCCGGTGTCACTCACTGAGCCATAGACGGTCTTTAGACCGACAACGTGTGCTGGCTGGGTGGGCTGTAGGTCAATGGTGTGTCTCAGCCTGTCTCTCTCTGCCACCAGGGAACTAAATGCTGACTTCAGTTTGACGTGGACTGGAGAAAGTCAAATGTCAGAGACGGGAAAATAAGCAGGGACACAGCAGATACCGAGTTGTCATGGAAACAATCTTATCGTATAGCAGTGAACACACACACAAAAAAAAGCATATTTTTCAATCTACAGTAAACCAGGAAAGGACTCACTGCTGTTGGCCAGTTGGCAGAAGTCCTTTTGCAGATGTGAAGCATCTGCAGGTGATTCTGGGGATTCAGGACAGACCTCCTGGGTGTTTGACTCAGCGGTGGAGAGATTTGGGTTGGAGGCATGAAGGCGATAGGCCTGGGACTGGGGCTGGGAGGAGATACAGCTTGGAACCTGGCAGTCAAATACAGACAAAAGTGAGACATTAAATTCCCTTCTTTCCCACCATTTAATGACTGAACTACATCAAAGTATAAGCAGCAGAGGAAAAAAATAAGAAGCAGGCATGAACCTGTAGCGTGGCTTTTGTGTCTTTGCCATTGTTTTTGGACCGCCACCTCCTCGGCCTCTTCTCCTTTTTGGGGATGTCATAAGTAGCTGCCTGTGGCACCACAGACATATTTTGAGGTTGCAACAACATTACTTAGCTTTTAGAAGAATTCCAAGATCAGGGTTTCCACCAGTGTTTTATAGGCCCAGCATCCCATCTTGCCTAATGTGACCCTCTGCAATGAATTTACTGTATCCTCCCCCACACCCTTGCCAACTACCAGCTCTACCATTTCTGGTGGAAACCCTGCATTATTAACATAACAGTTTGTCTTATTTATCCCTTTGGAAAGCCGGTGGACACTACAACAAACAGCTTTAACTACATTTCCCAAACATAAACTTGTAAATACATTTAGCAATTAAAGTAAGCATTTTTTTAATATGTTATTTATCCACCTGTAGGCAAACACCAACTTTTACTGTGAAATTTCAGTGGCTGCTAACGACTTAGCCCCACCGCTTCCCGTCTATGTTCCCCACCAGCATGGTAAGCAAGTTGTTGTTGTGTTATTGACTTTAATTATGTGGGAAACACATTTATTATTATAAAGAAGCACTAATGGCAGCTTAATCCGAGTGGCTGTGCTCACTTGCAGTCCACTGATGACTGGAGCTGAGTATGTGCGGTGCAGGACCTCCATGCTCTTCAGCAGCAGATTCAGTTCCAGCAGATAGGACTCACAGTCCTCCAAGTCTGAAAAAAAATAAACAGTATTATCAGATCAAAGTTTAGGTGCAGGCACAGAAATAAAAGATTAACAGCAGCAAGACATCCTGTGATAGGCAAGAAATAAGAAAGGAGATAGAAACAAACAAACCGACCTTTGCAGCACTTGTCCATGTCGTCTGAGGAGTGGAGCCAGGAGTTTATCTTAGACTGGTGGATTGACGCCTGCTTGGTAAGAGTCGCCCTCTATTTGAGATGAATGACAAAGGATGATACACAATTTGCACAACACATCCCCAAGGATGTTTTTTTTTCCTCACAAAAGAGGACTGGGGCAACTTACTTTCCTAAGTGAGTCATTAAGAGAGGGGGAGGATGTCGCATGGGGGTGGAAGAGATGCTTCTCGTGGGGATACATGCTTATTTCATTCTGCCGAAACAGACGGTGATGACGCAGCTTTGACACCCACTCCTCAAACAGCTCCGGGGACTTCACCTGGAAGCCACAAAGTCAAATTAGCTTGAAGAAAAGTTGAAGGACCAAAGCTCCTGTGGAACACACAAAGTAAATCAAAGAGACGGCCTGCCGAGGTTGAGGCATTTGCTCGTGAGGATACATCTCAATCAGCAGTAAGAAAAATAATGGGGAATGTAACTAAATGTCTCAAGAGTTACCTTTAGGTGGTAGATGTTGTCCTCCGTATCCAGATCAATGCACAAGGCTTTTTTCTTGATTGACATTACAGAGAGACCAACGTCTATGCAGCCATGTAGTTTCCCCTTACTCAGCTGTGCAATAAATAAATAAATAAAACACTTTTCACTTGGCATTTAGCTTGTGCACAAGTTTGTATATACAGAAGATAGACAGACAGATGGAGTCATATAACAACACTTACATCCGTTTCCCGCTTTGCATATTTCATGATGCCTTTCTCCAACAAAAAGTATCTCTATGTCAGAAGAGGATAAATGAATTTATATTTTTTTACAGACGTGCCATGGTCTATAAATTACTGCGTATATAAACAATTAAACACAATGCAGACTGTGTAGTTTTCACAACAGTCCCTTTCAATTCTCTTGAACCTGACATTTAAATTTTATTAGTGAAGTGAGATAAGTGACCCAAATGATTAAAGATAATCATCATATACTGACATAAGCAGTTTATGGGAACGCTGTAGTTTACAAATGAGAAAACTAAATAAAAGAGTACGGTGACAGAGCTCAAGGCCTCTTTATCAGGTAAACTATGCTCTGTTAAAGGGGCTGTTCCATCATGTCGCAAGGAAAAAGTTTCCAGGTATACATGACTACACTCACTGAGATCAGAAGGGGAGGGGGATGAGTCAGGCTTACAGTGTAATCAGCTGGGAGTCAAAAGGATGGAAAGGAGGAAATACAGAGAGCTAAAAAAGTGGAGGAGGAGGAAGTGTGGAAACAGCCTGAGGTACAGACAACAAATCATGATACTAGCACTAGCATCATAGTAGTATGCATCATAGAAAGATTACGTAAAACGCTGCACTACAAATAACATTTTTAGTCTAAGACTCTTAAATAAAAGGTTCAACAGCAGTAGCAGAAGGGTGTAAGAGGTCTCCTGTAACAACAAGCAGTGCTGCTGTCTGATGCGTTAAGAAGCCAGGAGAGGCCCCTCACCTTATGCCAGCCCTTCATGGGCCACTTCCTTCTCTTGAGCAGGAAGCCTCCCTGCTTCTCAGGCTCCTGCATGCTGGCAGGAACCCCCCTGAGCCCTTCCACAATCTCCCAGTTATCCTGCAGGACGACACAGGGGCAACGAAGCATGAGACAGACAGTGAATGACTGTGTTGTGTGTATACATTTCACTATCACAGCAGAAACACTATGCCTGCAGTTATTGTTCAGCCTGAGGAATGTGGCACGCATTTGTAGGAACAATTAAAATCTGGTCACAGTGAACAACCATGAATAACTGAATCAATTCCAACTGTTTGACAGGAAGAGAATGAACACACAGAAACACATTAATAATTTCTCACATGCTTTATAGCCTTTTGGGCACCATAGTGCGTGATGTTCCTAGAATTTAACATTTTAAACATCACACAATAGTAACACATATGGATGTTACACACACCTGGTTGCCGTCATGTTTAGAGGAGCCGCTGCTGTCACTGTGAGTGGGTGACGTTGATGTCATCTTTTTGCGCCTCGACTAATCCTCCACCTACCCCTGTCTTGTCTCTCTGGAAACCGTGGCAACAGAGATCACAGACGAGCAGCCAGGAGCATCACGCTGACCTTTGAAGGCCACTGCAACATCCGGCACTGCAGAGAAAGGAGAAGGTAGGTTTTTAAAAAAAAAACACAACATGTGAGAGCAACACACAGGTTTATTTTAAACACAACAGCAGCACGCAGCATCCGTAATCAGGACGAGATAAAAACAGAAGAATCACTGACTCACTGTGCGTCTGTCTGACTCTGAAATTCCTAAAGTCCAAAGTAGCTGTGTTTAAAAGAAGCTAGCCATAAATATCCAAGATACAGTCATTTTCATGAGCTCCCTCAAGCTCACTATGAATGAATTCACATGGAATCAACTCGCAATGAGCTGTACATACAAAGTCAAACATAAATGAGTCAAAGTAGAACACAAGTGTTATAATCAAAGCCCACTCTTAAAGAAGTGTGTAAAATTAGCAGAAAATCATGAGACCAGAGGTACATCGCTCTACATGTTCTCCTCTTAAACACTGTTAATGTCAAACTGGTTTTCCATTAAAAAAGATCAGATGAGCCCATAATGATAAGGTTAGCAATCTGTGGAACATATGAGTAGTTCAGGCAGGTGTTTCATAGTCACGTGTATCACATAGTGTTATGATTTCAATACTGACCAGCAGTGTTGGGGTCATTACTCAATAAAAGTCATGTACTACACATTACCTCTTAAAAGTAATGCAGTACATTATGTAATTGCTCATCATAGAGGAATTATTTTCTTACTAGTCTGTAATAATGCCCTGAAACACACCTGTAAACAATATAAACTTATAGGCTACAGTCTCACACGCCAACACAAATTCTAACCTATCCTAAGGAGGACACACATATGAGCTCTCTTTTAGTTTTGAACACAAAGTCAACAGCACAAAGCAAAGATAAAACAAACAAACAAACAAACAAAAAAGAAAACAACAAGCACACAGTGACTTCAAAGTAGTCGCCACAGTGTTTCTACTTTAGAAACGTGAACAGGTAGATCATCATTCTGGGCTCTTGGCTAGCTTTGTGTTAGCATGCTGTCTGTGCAAATGTTTTCAAAGAGCTGAAGCTGTGTTAGCAGTACAATGCAGTCGTTTTTGTCATGGACGCAGTTTCCACTTTACCATCAGGCTCTCGTCCTTTTGTGCAGTAAAAATAAAAGTAATGTCCACATCTCCACTCCTCATCAGCTGTATCACTGTACCGCTCCACTGTTTTCCTCCTCCCGCATACAAACTGAAATCAGCTGCTTGTAGCGCAAGTGTGCAGGAAGAAAAACAAGATTGTTTGAATGATTTTTTTTTTCTATCAGCCTGGACAACTGAAGAACGGACAAAAGTAATAACATAATTGTAACTGTAATGTAATTACTGCATTTAGTACAGGAATGTGTTACATTACTGCGTTACTGAAAAATGTAATTTGATTACAGTACCCCCTAACACTGTTGGCCAACAGGTCTAAGTGTATGACATAAGTTTCAGCCAAACATTCATGCTTAAACTGCTCTAAACCCTAAATTTCAGAAGGTTTTTCTCTACTCTTGGTTCTGTATGATGTCACTGAGAGTGGATATCCTAAAATCATCTGTGGCACACAGCAGTGGCTGTGAGCACAGAAGCCTGACATACCCACTGTTTCCAAGGGGTACCCATGTGAAGATGGCTTCAAGCAAAGAGTAAGAGTTTATAAATAAAGATTATTTTCACTTGTCATGACACAAAGCTACTTAAAAAAAAAACTATATCAAAAATCAGGAACAGTTTAAACTATATTTCCAAACGTATTCCCTCATCTGCCTTCACTTGGTTGTGAACTTCAGTGACATCCCATTCTTAATCTATAGGGTTTAATATTATGTCACCTCATCTTTGCAGCTATAACAGCTTCAACTCTTCTGGGAAGGCTTTCCACATTTTTGGAGAGTTTACGGGAATTTCAGAGTATTCTTCCAGAAGCACATTTATGAAGTCAGACACTAATGTTGGATGAGAAGGCCTGGCTCGCAGTTTCATTCCAAAGGTGTTCTATCAGGTTCAGGTCAATCAGGTGCAGGCCAGTCAAGTTCTTCCACAAGAAACTCGCTCATCAATATCTTTCTGGACCTTGCACTAACAGTTGGCTGTGGAATATTTAGTAGTGAGGAAATTTCACAAGTGGCATCCTATCACGGTACCGCGCTGGAATTCACTGAGCTCCTGAGAGCGACCCACTCTTTCACAAATATTTGTAGAAGCAGTCTGCATGCCTCAGCGCTTGATTTTATACACCCGTGGGAAAGGACTTGATTGGAAGACCTGAATTCAAGGATTTTGACTAGTGAGTGACTACTTTTCACAGCTACTACGTCTCCAATCTAGCAATCATAAAACAAAATAAATAAAAAGGAGACCTAGTTTTGCATGACAGGTTTGTTGAGTTTTTCCCGATGCCTTAAATGTACACACCAACGCTCCATGTGATGCAACATTCATTCGTCTCCTCACCTCAAATGGCATGCTCCAACCTTGCTGTGTTTGTATCTGTGTGTTAATGGCACTCCCTTTTTGCACAGCCCTCTCTTTCTGTGGAAGTACACTGTGCATGTGAGAGGGGATCAGCGAGGGAATGCCTCTGAGGTTTGCGTTTGACCGAATGTATGCAAATTGGTGTAATTGTTTGGATTTGCTGCTAGCTGCAAACTGAGAAAGCTCTGGTGGTTTATGAGCGTGTGTGTAGTCTGTGGTTCCCCTTGCTTGCAGTCAGTCCCATGCTCAGGACGTGAGTCATCAACAGGAAAGAATGCGCACCACACCGCGCTTCGATACCCCCGGCACACCAAAACACAAGGCTAGCGACAGTAAACACACGGCTAAAAGCAGAATGAAGCACATGGACGGCCCACTTACTTCACAGCTACTGCACAGGCTAAAGGGTCAGACAACATATCTGAGCAGGCCTCAGATTATAAACTCAGGGAGCTCAGTTTAGCTCATCAAGCTCTTCTGTTTGCAATTTTCAGGCTGCGACATGTCTGGCATCTTGAGCTGCATTATAAGCTTCACAGAATAAGTCATGAATTTACTGCACAGCTCTACAGCTTATCACAGCGATATAAATACACATGTATTTACTGTAAACAACAAAAGATTAATCCAATCATACAACATTGCATTCACATATAATGTAGGAGCTCAGGGCCTCAATAGTAAGTTTACAACGTCTGAGGCTCATTGAAAAACTACATGCAAAATATGTGGCGATTATGAATAGAAGTATCAAGTACCACTTGAACAAACATGGTGAACATTGCCTTCCTCCCATTCCTGTCATTTTGTTTTCCTTTCATATAAGTCAGCAGAAAAGTTTGCAATAACTCACATTTCCTCAGAGCAAAACCTCAAAAACTGCCACAACATGCAAAAGCTGTGCATTTGTTTATCAGCTACGGAGGCCTTTCTGGCTTGTATGAGACCAATCCCTGAACATCGCACCGGGTGCTCTACTTAGCTCAGCTGGCTGATTACCGTAGGACTGTATCTCACCAAGGCCTCTGCACTGTAAGACTAGAAGTGCTGGGGTTTTACCTTCGGTCTTATGTAATGCGAGTCAATCATTAATGGCCCAACACCTTGTAAGTGATCTCACAAGATGGAAAAGGGTCATTCTCATGGCAAGGGCCAATGCTGCTGAGTCACAAGGGTTTAATGGGGGAATGAAAGGTTTAAAGGTTTAAAGATGTAAAAGTGACTCTTTTTTTTTGTTGGTTTTTTTTTTTTTTAAAGCGTAGCTAAGAATTTGTCATTTTGTGAAGAGATGAAACAAACGCAAATGGAAAACGTGTTTAGACTGTAAACACTAAGCAGCGCAAGAGCTGCTTGGGCTAATGACAATAAATGAATGTAACTCTGATATGTTCTTCGTTTGTCGTATTGTGGATTTTTTTTGTTACATTACACTTCAGTAAAAACTACCTACAAGGCCCAGATGACAACAGTTTATCCCCTAAACTTCAAGACTGGACTTTACAGCAGTTTTATGTTGAGTACAGACACTCACAGATTCAACAGACAAAAGTCAGACATGTAAATACGGATTATTCTTCTTGTAGCCGTTTTCACAGATTGTACATAAAAGATAGATGCAGTCAAGGTCAAGTTACCGACTGATTAGTGAAGGCCTATTATGAAACCTCCAGAGGGCACTGAAGGAGAGGCCTTATCATCCTTTTTTACTCTAATGGGGAACACACTTTCGAAAAGGTGCATTCAATGCAACCTGAAACTAGTGACTGAGACCATAAACTAAGTAGGAACGTGCTTACAAAGGTCACAGTTTAAAAGCCTGATTACAACTTAAAGAGTTATCATTTATTTTCTGTCTTTCTTGACTTCAAATAGGATAAAAAATATTTTTTAAACCACAAACATTTTGTAACACTGCAGCGCTCTTCCTCTCACATACCGCTGTGTTGCTTTCAATTTGTATTGTGTGTTTAATGTGTTCATATTTTTTCCATTGCATACTTTCATATTCCTTTCCTCAGCCACTCTGCTGCCAGTATATTTATCCATAATTATGATTGGTCAGATGCTGTCCCCCCTTTCATGTGAACATGTGGGCGAATTTAGCAAATGACCGTGACCTGGTAAGTGAATTCAGATAATGGGAAGATCCTCTGGGTATGTTGAACTTTCCAGTGCATGGCTCAAGAGAGCCCAGGGTCAATATAGACTTTTACAGAATCAGACTTCTTTCTGAAACCAGAAGAGTCGCCTCCTGATGGACATTAAATAAAATCCAAGTTTAAGGCATCTGCATAGGCTTGATTTTTCAGACCTGAAAGCTACGTCCATCTTTGATATGCAGCCTATGCTTTTCCCTTTCAAGACTCTTCACATGCCCACAAGATTACAACAATTGTATTCATTCAAAGTATTCCCAAAAAATTCAAAGTATGTTTATACAGGCATAATATGAAGACCACAGGAATGTCCTCTCTGTTGATTTGAACATGACTACAGGCAATACAGAATACATATGGTTGCAGAAAAAATTCTGACTTTCATAAAGAAAGTGATTGCTCACTGGTTTCAGGCTGAAACCTGAGAAATTGTAAGGCTGGAGTTTCCAGTTCTGGCGTGGCAAACACATGACTTACCAGCCAATCCATCTGCTTTCAACCACAAATTCTTGCAACAACAGGATTGCCAAAAACCCAACAGTCCACATCATTTTCATATCTGCTCCCCATTTTTACCTGACTGACTCGCAAAGCAATGAAGCTGCTTCAGAATTACTGGGTTAAAGCAGTGCATGATCCTCTTATTAACAAACAGAAAGCTGTATAAAACCATTTAAAGATATTCACTTTTTGCAGGTTTCATCTAGCCATTTCAGACATAAATACCCAAAATTTTGTGACAAAAATAAACCCATGTGTGACAGCACATAGTGTGATCAGATGGAGGCAGCGGCACTTAGCTTATCTGACCTTTGACATCAAGTGTGATTGTGTGCACGACCAATAGCACTGAAAGAAATACAGTGCCCATTTCCTGTGCGCAGTTAGAGAAAAAACAAAAAGCATATGTGGGTATGAGTGAGTGATCAAAGATATACAAAGCAGCCCCAATATGTCACTCAGCAGTCACTGATTATTTCTCATGTGCAGCTAAACAGCGTGCACTTAGATTCCTGACCAGTGTATTTATAAAGGCTACATCACAAAAGATGTCTCTCTGTCTCCTTCCTGCTGAGACAAGAGACACTTTGTGTTGCTGCTCAATCACTGGTTGCTATGGATACAAAAAAAAAGGCAAAGCCAAGAATAAAGTTTGTTGATTCTTTATGAAAAATCTGAGGGACATAAAACACCAAACTATTTATAGAACCTGTGGTGTTAAAAGCAGAAAAAGATTTCACACCAGTCTCGGTGCTGACCAGCTGGCTGGCATGGAAGTAAGACATAAGATCCTTTAACTTCATATAACCACAGGTGGGCTATTCTCAGACCAACCACTTGGCGTGTTAGTCTAACAAGAGTCTTCTGTATTTACCAGCTTTAAAGTGGGTGTTGCGGAAAGGAGAAAGTGACACAGAGATAACTCAGCGAGTCACATAGGCCTGGCTGGATGTTTACGCCCAAAAATGTTGCAGCAGGGACAAAAAAAACTAACATTTTAGCTGGACAGCAATCAGCTGATTGACAGACTTAAAACTGACTCCCTTAGAGCAATAATCCTCTGTCCTGAGATCCTGTGCCAGGAGAGCAGACTGGAACAGAATCACTTGTAGTGGGAAATTAATATCTTGCACAAGGGCACTTCACCAGGGCAGGCGCATGCCAACAAATGGGTTTGAAAACAGATTGCCGCATTTACGGACACTCTCTTGCTGCTAATACTCTGCCTAGGGCCTGAGGAATTACTATTTTTATGCATTAACCAGCCGGCTATTTCTGAGATTAACAGATTAGATCTCTAAACGCCAGAAACATCCCAAATTCCCCAACGAACAGGGTACCATTTTTAAATGCTGCATTTTGCCCAACTAACCTTTAAGTCAGAAAAGCTGACATTTGTGATTATAAAGTGGTTGGAAAACATTCATCAACCTGATAAATGATGAACTTGTCAAATAAGAGTCATCTGCCCAACAGTTTGGCCAAACAGCCACTGACAGTAAATCATTTGGAGGTTTTTCTGTTCTGATACTCTCTACAGCTGTGGGTCAATATCGATGCTTAAAATAACAATTTGACCAATAAACAATGATCACATATCGGTACTGACTGATATATCAGCCTTGTTGACAGATCTTTTTTATTTTATCAGCAAGATAAAATTACATGTACCATTACCATTAATCTAGTATGTTACAACAACAATCAAAATATGTAGTTCCCTTTTCCTCTCACCCCCAACCGGTCACAGCAGGCTGTCCCTCCCTAAACCTGGTTCTGCTGGAGGATTATTCCTGTTAAAGGGGAGTTTTTCCACCCCACTGTCACCAAGTGCATGCTCATAGGGGGTTGTCTGATTGTTGGGGTTTGTTTCTAATGTTGTAGGGTCTTTACCTTACAATATATAAAGCATAAAGTATTATTTAAAAAAAAAAAACCTGAATCAACAATTTTTATAATTTTAAGTATTTCAGTTTTTCATCTTGCTATCATTAAATATTTGGCAAGCACAAAATTCATGTGAAACAACAGATCAACATCAAAAAACATCAGCCCAACCCTGATGTTAGACATGTTTTAAAAAAAACCTTCCGGACTTTCTGTTGTGTTTACATTAGCTTGAATGCTGGACTGCCACTGTGTACCCACAGGCGATCTGTGAATGGCTCAGTGATATCAGCGCCATCGTCACTGTTTAACATGATCTTTTCTGGGCTAGAAGGTGCATAGTCTAGTTGATTTACTGCTTACAGTTAAAAATAAATAAATAAATTACGGTGTGTATGGGTGTAAACAACAATTATTTTCATTATTAATTAATTGCCAGGTTATTTCTGCATTTATTTTCAATATCAAATAGGGGATTTTTTGGGGGGGGGGTTGTAAAGTATGTGTAATACTAAGTTTTGCTTCAATTAAACTTATCAAAATAAATAAAAGATTTTATTAAACCATGGATTAAATCTTAGCTTTACTACAATGTAAATATCGGATAAAAACAAGCTGAATAAAGTAAGTAAATAAATATTTTGATGACAATGATGTCAGAGAAGCAGCCAGTGTGGATTGCTTACACCAAGCATTCATTCATGAGGACAGGACTCCATGGGAAGTAGGAACCACAGGTGTCCCGTTTAAGTGCACAACAAAGCAATGCTCGGTTCCCGCTGCCAGCACAGCAACACAAAGTTGTCAGGGTAAACAAAAATTACCAACATATTCCATGCGCTCGAAACAACCCCCCCTCCCCACCCCTAAAAAATACCCGCTATAAGTCGATCCTTACACGTCAATCAAGAACCTAATATCAAGAGGTGCCCATTAATAATTCTATCGAAAGCGATACTTTTAACTTGAGCGCCGAAACACTCAGCGACGGTCGCCAGGAGAGCGCTGTCCAGCGCTTAATGCCAACGGAAGCTAAACAATTACAGCAAAAACACACGAATAAATTCACTCGAGAAAAAGCGAAATTAATAAAAAAATAAAAAAAGACATGCTTACGGTTCAGCGGGGAAGGCTAGTGCATCTTCTCCCGGTAGTAGCGAGCAGCCAGCAGCCTCGTTTTACTGCCAGAGTGTCGTGGGTAAGGAGGGGCCGCTGGGGGGGAAGGAGTGACTGACGTCCCTCTCATCCAATCGCAATCGAGGACAAAAACGGGGTGGGGTTAGTTTTTTTAAACTCCAGGTTGACGTACACATACGCCTCAAACACCGAATGAAGAGTCAAGGGGAGAGTTAAACACTGGGGTCTGCGTGTTGTATGTTAATGTATCATTTCAAATCAGTTCAATTCAGCTTTATTTACACAGCGCCAAATCACAACAACAGTCACCTCGAGGCGCTTTATATACATCAAAATCATTTTTCATTGTGAGGCACATACAACCCGCTTTGATCTTAAGTAGGCCAGAGCAGTGAAGCCCCCCTTTCTATAAGTATAAAGAAATTTGAGGTACTTAAATACATAAAAGGAGGTGTAATTTCAAAAACAACGTTTTTATACATGAGAAAGAAATGCTGCTCTGGGCTTCAATTGTAAGAAATAAATGTTCAAAATTATATTTAAAAAATCTGGAGCTCAATGTGGAGCCTGTCCTGCAATTATAAAATTGATGATTTGTGTCAGCTGAGAGAATTCCTTTACAAAACAAACAAAAACAGGAAAACCGATCAAATCTCTGTAATTTAATTGTTTATCTTTTACTTATTTACTTTGCTGTAGTATTATTGGCTATGGTGAAGGTCTTCTTTTAGTAGAAAAAGCTGTGAATATTGTTAAAAGCTGTTGTTAAACTTATGGTCTCCTTCACATTTTCCAAATGCCAGATTGAAGTTTTTGGCAGGCTGATTCTGGCCTCCAGGCCTTATGTTTAACAGCCATGCCCTGCAACAATCACATGACACCCCCCCCCCCCCCCCAAAAAAAAACTGGG
>VUQG01022271.1:0-22628 GCA_015106755.1 Etia nguti | reverse complement strand
GGGTTGACCACGGGGATGTAAAAGGTTAGCACCTGGGCCCCAGGCCTGCACGGTGGGCCGGGGGCTCTTATGGCTATTCTTCGATCGTTTTTACCTTCAGCTCTTAACTTACTGAAAGTCTTCAATTGCAGCGACATGTCAGCACAGTTGCAGACACGTGCTTCCCCATCTCTCTCTAAGTGCAGTAACACACTCACACATGCACACCACGGACTAGATTCCCAGCTCATAACGATCACAGCAGCTGTTGCTCATGTAAACCAACTTCACACACACACACACACAATCCCACCTCCTCACTCTTTCTTTCCCACCATTTGATTTCCATTCCTGGATTTATATCTGGCTTTATTTTGACATCTTAAAGGACCTAAAAAAATATGTTAATAAATACTTCACTCCTAAATACAGCACTTTGCTTATCGTCCTGCAAGAGAGCACAAATTGACTAGCATGCTTTCTGGTCTCAGCGCAGAGACAATCTGCTATTTGTTATTTTGAGCACTGCTCGACTTTTACCTACAGCGCCCACTGATTCCTGAGATGAAGCCTAGAAGTGAGCAAGTTCCATGCCGTGGTACATTACAAAGACATTGTCTCCATGATTCCAGGCAGAGAAAAGTGAGACACAATAAGATGCACATGTTTCAAGTAGTGTGACCGCCTGCAAG
The DNA here is from genome assembly GCA_015106755.1 of Etia nguti. Taxonomy (NCBI): domain Eukaryota; kingdom Metazoa; phylum Chordata; class Actinopteri; order Cichliformes; family Cichlidae; genus Etia; species Etia nguti. The sequence goes on along the minus strand of VUQG01022271.1, from coordinate 21,957 downwards.
TTTGTGGCTTTGTGTGAGGCTCATTAGTCCCTACCTTCAGAGTCCTGCTGTGTTTGAAGGATTTTTTCTATGCTCCTAAAAGTTTTCAATCACTTGGAAATGTCCTTGTTTCAAACAAAAAGCATATTTTGTTTTGATTTAATGAAGCATACTTGCTCAGAATCAGTAAATAATTTACGATCTACGTTGGGGTAAGGAGGCCCATTTTCACCAACAATCACTCCAGTTTTTACAGCACATTGTTGTTTATGAATGCAAGTTTTAAAATGTCAAATTATTTCACAGTTGAGTGAGCAAATATTAGAAAGAAAGCTGTATGTATATGTAATCAGTCACATGCAATCAATAGAATCAGTCCGTATAGACACGTGTGTTTCGTAGCATATTTAAACCCTCCAAAAGCTGCCAGTCTTTCCTCTGTTTACTCTCAGCAAAACAACCCATTATCTCATTAAGTTTGTGCAGGAAATAAGACAAAAATGGCACCGCAGTCTGAAACCTTTGTAGGATGGACATACGCGCATTACTTTGGCTTTGCTCTGCACAACAAGAACAAAAACAAGCTTGTCAAATACCTGCAAACATGCTGGCATTATACACGAAGGCCAACATGAATTTAGTAGCTGTGGTTAATAACAGGTAGTAGTGTCACAGATGGTGGGGGAAATGTTGCTGTTTCTGCAGCAGAATCAACATTTTTGGACTGGTTTCTACTTCAGCTTGAAAACCACAGCAACTCAGAGAAGGACTCAGAGAAGCATATTGTCATATTTTAAAGCACCCTTGTAGGAAATCCTTAAAATATGACCACTGAGTGTCAGTGTGAAACACTTACCTGTCCATAAACATGAGAAGACACTGAACACCAATTCATTTGTTGCCATATTTGTATCCATAAATTTGCTTTACAAATCCGCTGGATGGAACAGTATTAACGTCACAGCCTTGCAAAACAGCTGAGCGTGCGTCACTGAGGACAAGTCTTAACATGATTATCTACCACAGTGAAACATTTGAGGTGTTTTTAAAATTAAAAGCGTAAATATTCTTACTTTAAGGTTGTGAGTAGATCTAAAATGTGAGGTTAATTTTGACGTATCCTTCTAAAAATACAGCAGAAATATAAAAACCGTGATTCTGCACGAACACCACCCCCTCCCCAAAACACCTGAACACACACACACACACACACACACTCATATGAAGCTGATTCAACACCTGAAGACTGTGCAATGAGTAATGTAACACTCCTCAACGACCTACATACAGTACACTGCAGTATTAGCTCACACTACTTACTAGCAGTGACCTGGATATTCTTTACACATAATATGTTAAAGTGCAGACAGATATACAAGCTCTTTGTCGTTTTAGTGGAAGAAGGCATTTCTCTCTCTTCTCTGCTGTGAGACTGAAATGCCATTAAACAGTGAGAGGCCCCGTTGGCGGGAGAGGGAGGTGATGAAAGGACTGACTGGTGAAGCCGGTCTGCAGCCCCCGTGGTGGGCAGCTCTGTTCGAGGCCCTCAATGGAACCTGTTTTGCCAGTCTTTGTAAATCTGGGTCAGCTCTAAAACACTCGTATCCCTCCCTGATCTAACTTTTATCACACTGTTTGTCTTGTTCTCCCTTGTTCATCTGTATCTGTCTGTCACCGTCTACCTCATCTGCACACTGAACTCTCTGGGAAATCTCGATCATGACCTGATGCTACAGTAAAATCCACATGTACTGATGAAATCTTTGTGTATTTCCTTTGACTTTGAGACAGCCCAGCCGACTGCCATAAACCAACTGGCTGGTCCCAGTATGTCTGGGGGCCAGATCGTTGAGTGCTTTCTCAATGTGTGTGTTCCTTGGAGAAAAGAAAGAAACACTAGAAAGACATGGATACAGGGTAAGCAGGGATGTAGAAACACTATGGAAAGAGAGCCAGACAGGAAATGACCTCCCAGAGAGAGGGGGGCTTCCCCATGGGTATTTCTCTCTCTCACACACAAACACACACAGACACTCACTCACACACACGCAGACCTATAACATCTGATGATGTCTACCAACAGTTATGCATGAGAATGAGGCCACTCAGGGCGTGCTTTTGGTCTGTGCTGCTCAGTTTAGAGACCGCTCCATCACTTGTATCTCAAGCCTTATTGAAGTATGATATCTTCAATGCATTTGACTTTTATCCTTGAAAGATTTGAGCAGGCACATTGTTACCATGGCAGATGAATCTTTAGCCACATCAATTCGCTAACTTCAGAAGAAAACACTGTTATTCACATAGAAGAGAGAACTGGAGTCATCACTCTGTAGCCTGGGTCATGATTCAGAGCATCAGTCTAAACAGTAATGATGCACAAGACTGTGTTAAGCTAGTATGATGTGTAGGACTACCCGATTGTTAGTATAATTTAATCCTTCATTTAAACAGGTAGTCTCATATAGATCAATACCTCTTTTTCAAGAGACACGTGTACAAAAAGAATGTGCAAATATAGAGACAGACAGCTACATAATAAAAAGAGATTTAAAAAATAATAATAAGAAAAACGTGCAAGAATAGCTGCAAATAGACAAATACAACCCTTTGAAATGTTCCAGTGAAACCAGAGAATGCAGCACATTTCCTTTGTGACTCATCCTATTTGTAAGCAGTAAAATATTTTAAATCCAGTTTTTCCAAGTTTCAGTGTGAATGAGAGTTACAGCTAATGTTCAAAAGTCCTGCAACCTGACATTGTAAGTACTCTGTTTAAATTCAGTCACAGAGCAGGGGTAAGCAGGCAGTCTTTGCAGCAAAGCTGTGTAAATAAACATCTTGTGCTGCTCTCTTCAATTTGCTAAGGAGCACCATGCCACATTTTCATTTAACATACAGTGCTACACCTTGCTAGTACCGGGCTGGGCCTTCTATTGACTTCAGAACTGCAAAGATTCAGCAAGGTGCTGGAAACATTCCTCAGAGATTTTGGTCCATGTCAATGTGACACCGTCAAACAGGTGCTGCAGATTCGTCGGCTGCACATCCCAAAAATACTCTATTGGATTGAGGTCTGGTGGCTGTGGAGGCCATTTGAGTACAGTGAACTCATTGTTATGTTCAAAAAAACAGATCAGATGATCTGAGGGTGGTGATGTGGTGCGTTATCCAGTTGGAAGCAGCCATAAGAAAAAGGGTACGCTGTGATGATAAAGGGAAGAACATGGCCAGTAACAATACTCAGGTAGCCTGCGGCAGTTAAACAATCCCCAGTTGGTATTAAGGAATCAAAAGTGTGCCAGGAATATATCCCCCACATCATTACACCACCATCCTGAACCATTAATACAAGACAGGATAGATCCATGCTTTGATGCTGTCAAATTTTAACCCTGCCATCTGAATGTCGCACCAGTTTCCTGTTATTATCTGACAGGAGCGACACCCGGTGTGGTCTTCTGCCGCTGTAGCCCATCTGCTTCAAGATTTGACATGTTGTGCTTTCAACGATGCTCTTGAGTTATTGTTACTTTCCTGTCAGCTTGAAGCTGTCTGGCCATTCTCCAACCAAGATATTTCTGCTGCTCACTGGATATTTTCTCTTTTCCGGAGCATTCTCTGTAAACCCCTGAGATGGTTGTGTGGGAAAATCCCAGCAGATTGACAGAGATTTTGTTGTTGCTGAGAGAAAGCTGAAAAATCTAACTGTCACACTAGTGCTAAGTATTGACAAATTTAAAATCATGGGCAACCTGACAGGTTGTGAAGATGAAGGGACTTGTGACCACAAAAAATATGGGAAGCACTGGTACAGGAGTTAAACATGCTAAATTGGGGAGCCTGGGACGGTCAGACACCCTTTACTGGGAAACTGAGTGTTTTCCTCTTCAGTTTGGAATTTTAAATATATCTATGAGACTAATAATACATCAACTGAATACACTGGTGCTGATTAAAGACACAAAGTATTTTAATTGGGACTGTGATGTTCAATCGATTTGATTTGTCACAAATATCTGTATCATATTTACAAACATGCAACTCTGACACATATTTTGATGCCGAAGTACTTAATTTTTAGATAGTAACATTAATGTTAATGACACACTTTATTTACCACTGATAATTTGGTTCTCTTCTTGTAAAACAGCTGCCATGATGTAATTTTGTTTTTAATTTTGAATAAATGAAAGCTTCATTGGGAAAAAGAAACATAATTACAAGAAACCTGTGATTAAATGTTCAATAAGTTTCTGAGCTTTTGCACCAACCCCCCACATCGTTTCCCTTGTGCCACCCCACTGAAAAATCCTATGGCCCCTGAATTTAAGCTCTTTGCCTCGTGTTTGCAGATGTCTTGGCAGCAACATTTCAGAGCGGCCCTGAACACGAACCTCCGCGCACACTGCAGCTAATCATTCCTCCGTCTGCAAAACCGTGCGCTAAATATTCGCACGCTTCACTCACTCTCTGCGAGACGATCTCTAACTAAGATCTGGCACCTCTCTTCGCCTGTCTTAACACACGCTTTAGAATTCTTGCCCTGCAAATGCGAACCATCTGTGCTCCCACGAAGCAACAAAAGGCGCGTTAATGAGAAAATGGTAAATCGGCTGAGCTGCATGTTGGTGGTATTCCTACTGTAGCAAAGAGGGAGAGAGAGAGAGAGAGAGAGAGTGAGCATGCAGATGTGTTCATTAAACTTTCTTTTTTTTTTTTTTTTTACAAAGCTTGTTTCATGAGTGACTGCTCTGCTCTGCCTGAACCGTTCTGCAAGAGAGAGAGATGAAATTTTCGGGGTTCCCTGGGGATTCCGTGGGAAGGAAATCTTGCTGTCTGCTTTGTCCATATACCAGATCTCAGACCACCGGTGAATGAGGGGGCGCGCAAAAACTCGGTCAAAGGGTTTCTCAATCTCCGTCACTGCACGCCGTGTGTGTCTCATTACCTGCGTGCACGCGCAGATCTCTTCTGGATCTCTGCGCACATCTGGTTTTGGCGGGGTCGCAGAGTTGCGGGGGAGGGACTTTCAGTGTGTTTGAGTGTGTGAGTGTGCGATCATGCTCAGCGTCTGAACTCTGTAATTCGCAGCAGATGACCACTTGGGGGGATGTAGGCTTTACTTGGGGAGGTGGCTGTTTCCTCGGACAGCATCAGAGCGCATTGGGAAAATTCACCGCGCTCCATAGATGATGCTGCTCAGCGATGGCGCCGTGCGCTTGAAATGTACACTTTACAGAGCGACAAGTGAAATATGGAAGAGTCCAGCGTGACAGAGGAGAGGGGCGACTGCACCTGAAACACACAAAGCGAATGCCGCTTCAGATCCTGACTGTGCCGGCCGCGCTATGGGAATGGATACCAGCAGTTTCCTGGCGGGGATGTGCCTTTTCCTGCTGTCGCTTAATGGGTTTCTGTCCTCCTCGCTGGTGACGGGCTTTTGCCCAAACCGCTGCGACTGTCAGCATTCGCAGCACCTCATGTGCACCAATCGCGGATTGCGCACTGTGCCCAAACCCACTGCGCAGATGCCCGAGGAAGTGCGGATTTTCAGCCTTGGGGGCAACTTCATCTCTAACATCTCCGCCTTTGACTTCACACGGTACAGTAACCTCGAACGGTTAAATCTGCAGTACAATCAAATAAGAGTTATTCACTCAAAAGCATTTGAGAAACTTCCCAAGTTGGAAGAGCTGTACTTGGGACATAATCTTTTAACAGCTATACCTGCGGGAAGTTTGCAGCCCCTAAAGAAATTGACTATTCTCTATGGAAACAACAATGCAATTAAGAAAATCACACCGGGGCTGTTTTCCAACTTGGATAATCTTATTAAATTGCGCCTGGATGGCAACTCTCTAGAAGTTCTGCAGGACTCTGTTTTTAAGAGTTTGATCAATTTACATTATCTTCATCTGGAATCCAACAAACTGCAGCACATTCACAGAAACGCTTTCTCTAAACTGACCAGCCTACGCTTTTTAAACCTGGCCCACAACAAGCAATCAGCCCTGCGCAATGTCCTCACTTTCTCTCAACTCAAAGCTTTGACGACGTTGCTGCTGTCTGAGAATGAAATTCGTCATATCGGCAATCATGTCTTCCAAAACCTGAAAAAGCTGTCCAAGCTTTCCCTCAGCAACAACAAAATCTCCCAAATGGACAGTGGTGCTCTGAGGGGCCTGTCGAGCCTCACGGAGCTTCTGATCGACGGCAACGAGCTGGTGGAAATTCCTGCCATCCTTCTCGACCCCCTGGAGCGTGTCGAGGAGCTGGACTTCAGCCGCAACCGGATATCCAGCGTGGACTCTCTGGCTTTTTCGAGACTTAAACACCTAAGAGTGTTGAAGCTGAAAGACAACTTTCTCACCAGTCTGTCTGGGGACATGTTTACCCTCAACAGTGCACTTTACGACTTGGATCTCCAAGGCAACAACTGGACATGTGACTGTCGCCTGGAGGAGCTGAGAAAATGGATTGCTGCTGCACATTCTCAGGGCAAACTGCTGACTGTGTTTGTGCAGTGTCATTACCCAGCAACTCTGAGGGGGAAATATCTGGACTATGTGAACAGCTCCCAGCTGCAGCCCCTTGGGAACTGGACTCACCTGTGTACGAGTCAAGCTAGGCCTGAGGAGAGCAGGGCAGGGGCAGTACTAGTGAAGCTGGGGGGCACTGAGAGAGGAGAGGGAGATTCACAGTTGCCAGAGGGTGGAGAGAGGACTGGTGAAGATGCCCAGAAAGGTGTGAGAAAGAGAGGGGGAGTGGAAGAAACAGGACATTTAAGACCAGGGAACAGGGGTCGAGTCATGGTATGGAAAAATGGAGAGAAGAGGAAAAAAGAGGGGCAGGAAGACGTGGGGATCCAAGGAGACCAAGGAGGTCCAGAGGTGGCAGAACCTTCTTCTTTCCTGGACAGAAGGAAACCAAAGAAGAAGCCGCGAACTGCTGCAGAGGCAGCTGGGAAACGCGGTAAGGGGAGACCGAGGTCAAAAGTTATTTTCAAACCCAGTCCATCAGCTACAATGAGCCAAGCAAGCATCGGGCTCACCACCACTGTTTCTGCTCACTCAGGAGAGCAGTTAGATCTCCTTAGGTCGGATCAGGATGACGCCCTACCTGTCATCACAGACCCTTGTGTTTTCAACCGCCATTTCATCACTAATGTGTCCGTGGATCATGTCACATCTAGTACCGTCACTGTGTACTGGATCACCAGGAATCATCACCGCTACACACCAGGGCCCGGGCCAGGCCTTGATGAAGTCCACTACCGGGTTCTGTTTGACAGATTTGGCACCCAGGATCGTTTCCCCCGCTACGTTTACGCCCACGGCACGGCTCGCTCCGTAACCCTCCGAGAGCTCAGCTCAGATGTGACCTACATGGTCTGCGTGGAGGGAGTGGTCGGAGGCTCCGTGTGTCAGGTTGCACCACGCGACCACTGCGCGGGGCTGGTCACCCTATCCGAGGGAAATGGCCGTGGAGCCACACTGACCTCTGACCTCCAGCTGGTGACGGTGGCGATGCTCGCTGGGAACGCTGTGCTGCTGCTGGTCATCGGTGGGGTGTGGCTGGGGAGAAATCTGAGGAGAAAGTTGCAGAGGAGGAAGTCAGCCGTGCACGTGCGCCACATGTACTCCACCAGGCGACCGTTTCGCACCGCGATGGCCACGGCTTCCGTCTCCACCGACTTCACCAGCTTCCAAAGCAGCCGGCCAGCACGGCTCGCACCGCTAGAGGAGGGGGACCTCATCGAGTTCCCTTGTGACCGCTTTCTGGAAAGCAGCAGTGTTCGCAGAGACAGCGAAATGCAGAGATTCTCTGACTAGAACCATTAAAACTCCAAATTAGTAAAAAAAAAATGTTGACACTGAAAAAAAATGGGAATTACTTCATGATTCCATCTGTGATTTAGCCTTTTTAACACAAACTCCTTTCAGCTGAGCTCATGAGACACCAGAGGAAGTCCAATCCCTCTGACTTCCCCTTTCCCAGTTTGGACCCTTCCTCTTTAATTTCCTTGCATCTGTGAGTCTACATGTGTTGTTTTTTTAGGGTTTTTTTTGCGTGTACGTGAATGATGTACCACTGATTTCAACTATGGTGCTAATATTCAGTTTGCAGACATCGTATTGTCTCATATTTGTACAGTGTGTAATGATGGCTGCTGGGTGGCAGACAAATCTCCTGTTTTGTACCACATCTATCGTGTTTTATACTTTTATAAGGAACTTTGTATCATTTTGCATTACATGACAAAGTAAAAATCCCCTACAATGTGACTGATTTGTCATTTGAGTGAGTGTGTTATTGTATCTGCGGGTACTAAGACCCAGACTGTATATAAGACTGGGGACGAGAGCAGCAACAGAACATTAAAGAAGTGAGTGAGCTGCGTGCGTGTCAAGATGAGGTCTGGCAATAGTTAGGCAGTCCCTTTGTTTGAGTCTACAGGGTGGAGTGCCTCCTACATTTAGTACAAATCATACACAGACACACATATTGACAATTGCCTGCACACAAACTGTTCATAGCATCAGACAGTCAAATGTTAGACATTAAAGCTTCTTGGTTTGTGACAGCTGACCTTAAAGGGACAGTTCACGCCAAAATCAAAATTGCATATTTTTCCCCTTGCCCGTCCATCTTGCTTTTTTATTTGTTTGTTTATTTGTGTTTTAGTCCATGTAGGTTCCTTCCTACATGGACATCCAGAGTCTCAAACATGTCCACGAATGCCTCATCAGGCAAGTTGTAGTAAAACATTTTTTTAATAATGAAACAGGTATTCTTTCCTTTATATTTTTATCTTATTTCAGTTAGTTTCCAAGTTCACAAAATCATTTCACTTAGCTTTCATTTCTTTCAAAAGGCCAGTTTTTATTTTTATTTTAGTCAACTCAACGTTATTTTTATTTTTTATAATATTTCTTTTTTAGTTTAGTTTCAGTTAACTATAATAACCTTGGAGCTAGCATCTGAGGGAGGACATCATGCCTCTAGTCATGGATAGATGCATGCAAAACAACCCCACAGTGAGGCTTGTGGATATATTTGAGTGACCAGGTCATAAATCCTCAAAAGAGTTTATTAAAATACATTTTAGGGGGGACTTTAAGCATCACAAGAAAAACATAGCTTACTTTTACTATTTTCAAGAGAAAGCCAGTCATGTCTGTGGCTGATATTTTCAAAAACTGGTTAACTCACACAAAAGCGATTTACAGCGCTGAAGAACAATAGGTTAAATTGTTTTTGAGAGCTATCCTTTGAAGTCTGGGACACTTTTGTTAGTAGTTATCCAGTTATCCAGGATCTCAGCAGACTTTGAGCGAGAGGTGGTACACCCCACACAGGTAGTCAGGCCATCACAGGGCTGACCTTCACATCTCCACAGGGAGAACATGCAGAAAGTTCGTCTTAAGTCTTTCTGTCTGCGTATGGGACGAGACAGAAACAATCCTGGTCACACTTTGATGACTGCTCTTATTTTTGCTCTCACTAATAAAAACAGTCACTAGATGGCAGGATAGACCGCACTGTAAGTACAGAACCAAAGTCTCACTGCTCACAGCCACCAGCTGACCAAAATTAAACACAAACAAATATGAATCTGACAGATCTAATGTCGTAAAAACATATTTCAATGATTCACAAAAAGATACCAGAATAAGATTTTTTTTAATTTTTGCATTAGTTTTACAGCGATTGTCAACGTCTTTACAGTACAAAAAGTGTAACATCTTTGTAAATTAAATTAAAATAGCAGGGACTGAGACATGAAGTGTATTTTATAGTTACTCAGTGACTCAGGGCAGTCACAAAAAAAGTGCCTTAAAGAAAATACTGTTTTCAGTGGCTTTCCAACACATTTGCAGGTTTAATTAACTAATATTTACAAATCAATGAAATTGGAAATCTTAGGATGAAATGTTTATCTTTTAATTTGAATTACCTGTAAAAAACACCCAAAACAACAAAAACTTTGTTGTGTTATTTAAGGTAAGCTGCCTCTGCTCAAAAATGGAAAAAGGTGCACTTGCAGCTGCCCAATTAAAACAAAAAAACCTTAAAACAATTACAGTCTTTTTTTTTTCTAAATTAGTGCAAGATATGCCAGAGATTGATACTAAAAAGATGTGTCATGACTGTATGTGCATAGCGAGTAGGTAGGAGACAATGTTAGGCTCATGTCAAAAGAAAACAGACATTATCTGAATAAACACAGGATCCAGTTGCCATGTAAAAATCACAGTTTTAACAAGGCTTTCAGAAAGGGTATTTTATCCACCTGTTTAGAGAAATGAAGTGACAGATCTCTCTCTCCCTCAGTAAGTGTTTCTGATCTTCACGCAGAAAATCTGATGATCGTGTTGAAAAATACCTCAAGCGTTCACGTGGATTTATAAATTCATCCTATCCAGTTCGGGATTTCACCTTTACGTTGCAGGCTAGTGTCCGGGCTGGAGGTCGTGCCCCGAATCGCCTCCAGATGTCGAGGAAGTGGAGATGCTGTTATGCTGGATGGCCTGCAGATGAGACCCAGGACCTGCAGGGGTGGGACTTCCTCCTGGGCTCACCCCTGCAGCTGGACATAGAGACAGCTGTCAAAGTCACTTATAAAGTGCTGACTGTCTGCTTTTTGGTGTTGGAGATTGTAGGCATGTTCATTTCATTTGGCATGTTCAAATAAAAAGCCACGGCATTTGAGATTAAATGAAAATAGCTCCTTTATTTTAACAATTGAATACTGTACATACATGTAAAAAGAACAGTAGAAATATATGAATATGAAATGTGCCAATATTGCATCTCTCTTTGTTCTATGAAACCCTTGACACATACATCTTTGTTTGCTTAGGCCACAGCGTTTCACTTTTTAAATATCTTTCATTACAGGTCAGTTTCAGTCACTGTTTGACATAAACTTGAAACTGCCTGTGGAGTGCAAGAAAGGCAACTTGTTCCCTGCTAGCTTCATGCAAGGCAAAACAATGCTAGTAGCACGGTACTACAAGTTATTTCAAATACCATTGCGGTGTGGTTTATTAAAACAGAATGACAAACTTGATATTCCTTTAAATAAAATCAAGAGTGCAGCGCTTTTCCCCCCTGATCTCTTCAAAAGTGCATTGCTAATTTTTTGGAAACAGTGGGGTTTAAAGCAAGAGTTACTTTACTCTTTTGTGCTGTTTGTTTAGCACTGTAAGACACAGTTTAAAGTGGACCTATTGTGCTCATTTTGCATGATAATCCCTGTTTGTCCCTTTGTCTCCCTCCCCTTTTAGTCAGCTTTCTGAAACAACTGTTCTGCCCCCCTTGTAAAACAGAAGATTTGAAAAGCAGGTTGGGTGGGGCTTCTGTGCTCACAGCCATGGCTGCATACCTGAGATAACCACATAAGGATATCTCCTCTTTTTGACATCATACAGATCCACGTCCACGAGGAAAAAACAAACTTTTTGCTCACATGTACATACATGAAAAACTGGCACCAGTTTTAATAACAGTGCGTATATGTGACAGAAAAGAGGAAAAAGCATAATAGGTCCACTTTAAGGTCCCCGGTGTGTAGAGCAGTGGTTCTCAAAGTGGGACCACCAGGTGTCTGCATCCAAAAGTCAAAGGGCAAATAATTTGCAAAAAAATAATTTTATCATAAAAAGTGCATATTTACAGATGGGGACATTTACTCCTTCCTGTGTTATCTTTGGGCTGACAGAAGCTCGCCATCAGATGTGATTGTGACACATCACGTCAGTCTATCATCAGCTATCACACACTTTTCTCAGGGTGTAATTAACCGTTCCAGCTGTTTGGCTGCTTGTCTTTTTAACATGCGGGCTAGCAGGTAGCTTTAATTGTTATCTATATTAAGTCCCCAGGTATAGCTACATTTAAATCACAAAATATGAGGGGTTACTTAGGACATTTTCTCCCCTGTTAGGGGTTCTTGGCCTCGAGAAGTTTAAGAACCCCCTGTGTCATAGCGAGTGCATGTTTAACCGTAGGGAAATCCCTTCAGCACAAGGTTTAATGTGTGAATTACACCCTCAGTGGTGGATGGAGATGACTGGTGTCAGGCATCTGGAAAAGCTGGTGAGATTTCTACACAGGGTTGCAGGGAAGGGGGGTTTTACTCACTGGGGTACCCCTGTGCCTCCCTCTGCCGAGCAGTGACAGGACAGTCCTTGTGGGTGAGCAGAATCTGCTTCAGCTGACCCACCTCCGACCTCAGCGACGTCACCTCGTTCTGGGAGCAAACAAAGAGAAATGGTAAGCACTCTCAAAGTGTAGGCTGTGTTGATGTGAGCGTGTCTTGTGCGCAGAGCACATCCCACCTGTAGCTGAAGGTTCGTGTGCGTCAGCTCTTCAGCTTTCTTCTCCAGCGATGACACCCACAGCTTCCTCTTCTGTCGGCAGCGGGTGGCTGCGGCCCGGTTACGTTCCAGAAACTTCTGCCTTCGCTCGTCGGGGTCCTGCTCTACTGTCCTCCTTCGACGGTTTCCGCCTCCTCCTACACCTCCTCCACCACCTCCGCTGCAGCTACCGCCTGGTTGCACTGCATGAGTGTGAGGTGGCTGGGAAGGCTGCATCTGCTGTGCAACTGGTGATAACTGCACAACAAAAACAACAACATTTTTTTTAAATAACTGTGCTTAAATGCACAAAAAACCCAGTCATCATTAAATATAAAGCATTATACCTGTGCAGGAGCAGACAGTGGAGGTGCAGGCGGTGAGCCTGGGTGCAAGTGTGAAGGCGGTGATTGGTGAGCCTGAGCGTGAGGTGGTAAATTCCCTGCCTGGTGCAGCTGGTGGCTCTGGGTGTTTCCAAGGTGCTGTGGGTGGGGAGCATGGCACCGCTGTTGGTAGGTAAGAGGCACAGGTGCAAGCTGTGGGTGATGAGGCTGAGGATGATGATGATGATGTGGATGTTGGTGGTGGTGCTGTTGTTGTTGTTGTTGTTGTAGTGGAGGTGTCTGGTGACGCTGTGGCATCATCTCTATCATGTGACCCATGGGTGGCACATTGTTATTGATGGTGATCATTCCTGGGTGGTGCTGTTGGTAATGGTGGCCCAATGTCTGCTTGGATCTCTGAGTAGAAATAGATAATAAACAAAAAAGAGCAAGTTAATTAATCATGTGATGCTATTAAAAAGTACATTTATTATCACTTCTACGTGCAATGATTTAGAAATCTGAAGAGATCTAACCACTATCCACTCTGGTATCAGCCTGTAGGACTGTGTTCATAGGATAATAACTATATACTAGCAACTAGATTAAGAAAATACAAACACTTAAGATGAATTCATCTGAGGAAGACTTTCCTTTTCTTTTACATGTTGGATTATAAAGATATTTATTTACTCCTGACATGGTCAATATGTTACAGAATGCTCAGAAGCCCTATAACCACATGGAAAAGCTGTAAAACTGCAGTTCCTCAAATGACCACATGAGGCTGGCTTGCACAGTGAGTCAATCCCAACAGACAACTATTCAATTCAGTTCAATTGTATTTATATAGCGCCAAATCCCAACAACAGTTACCTCAAAGTGTTTTATACTGTAAGTTATAAACCCTAGAATAATTCAAAGAAAACAGAGAAAACCCCAACAATCAGATGACCTCCTATGAGCAAGCACTTTGGTGACAGTGGGAATGAAAAACTCCCTTTTAACAGGAAGAAACCTCCAGCAGAAACAGACTCAGGGAGGAGCAGCCATCTACCGTAACCAGTTGGGGGCGAGGGGAGGAAGACAGGACAAAAACACACTGTGGAGGAGAACCAGAGATGAATAATAACTCATGATTAAATGCAGAGTGTGTGAAAACACATAGGAACGGTGAAGAAGAAACAGTGCATCATGGGGAGTCCCCACCAGCCTAGAGCTATTGCTGTGAAACTAAAGGAGGATTCAGGGTCACCTGATCCAACCTTGACTATATGCTTTGTCAAAAAGGAAAGATGACTATGTTAAAACGCTCAACTTAACAGCATCGAAAAGCAAGTTTAAACTCTCCTGGAAGAATGGTTTTGTTCTCTGTGAATACTCCCCTCATAGCATTTGTATGGTGGTTTCATTTCTTTGTAATTCTTCTAATTACACTTTTAAAGTTAAATGGCCAGTTTGACAGCGACCAGTTTTGGCCAGTCATTGAACTGGGCCTCTGGATTGAGCATTTTTAATGGAATTATCAATTGTTGTGTGGTTTATGGCACAAACGAGCAATTCAACAGCGAGAGTGCTTCCGCTTTGTTGGGTGAGGGTTTTTTTTAGTATTTTATTAGTACTAGTGCATGGAAAAATGAATGATGCTTCTGTAAAATTAAAATGATAAGATGGTTTTATCAGGTGTTATCAGTGCATAAACACTACAAGTTGATAATTTTAGCCCTTTGGATGTGTAGGTGCTAGGCAATATGATGACATCATAATATCTGAGATAGATAAGAACCACAGACAGTATAAAAGATGGACGTAGCTACCCTGACGTCACACACTGCTTTGAGGTCCCGCTTTGAAGCCTCAAGGTGGCTACGGTGTTTTTGCTTGTGAAGAATGGATGTGACAAAGAGAGGGGCGGGTCTGACTATTGGCTTCTGACTTGTGATTGTCAGCTCAATAGCCAATGTGGTCTTTTGAACCATAGTATGATCAAGATTTATGAAGCAGACCTCATTTTTTTTATTATCTGTATGACGGAAAAACTGAGTCTATAAACTCAACAGGAAAATGTTTATAAAGGTCAAGTGAGACAGTTGTTTTTTCCATAGGCTTCTATAGGACTATAAGTCTGTTTTTCATCTGGTGCCCTTCAGATAGAATGTAGGTTTAAGGCACCTCTGCACTTGCCTGAAATTCCTACATTTGATTTTATATATATTAGTGTAAAAAAAAAAATTACTAATTAGCGGCCATCTGTGGCTGTGCAGTTTACCCAGTTTACCCATACAGTGTATGGATACAGCCAACTCAGTACGCCAACTTTTTTTCCCCAAATATGGTAACTTCAGATTCCAAACTAAAAAAAAAAAAATGTGGCTACAGTCAAAAGACTTAACCTAATGAGTCATAGTTTTCAGTCTATGGTTTATCCTTAACGCCTGCTAAATTAGTAACAGCAGGTTATCTCGGAAGCAACAGGCCACTTCAAGCCACGTACTGAGGTACTGCACCTCGATGCAAACAATATCTGCCGGTCAAACCCTCCTTCTTTTCCATCCTGGCCACTTCTCCTCAGCGTCCGCAACTGCGAAGACAACTGTTGATGAGAGGGATAACGTGTTCCAATAAATGCTGCCGTCTGCAGCTTGATACCTTCACACTTTATCATTCCCATGTATCATCTGACTAAACAGACTGTACGAGCTAAATTAAACCTCATCTCACCTTTCTCCAACACTCAGCAGAGAAAAGCAAGAGAGGGAGAGGTCATGTTTGGAGCATGACATCACCCCCCCCCCATTCCAGTCCCTCCCTGGCAATACTGTTATCTGCTCCCTGTTACACAATATTTCTTTAAGAGAAGAAGCAGATTTTTCTCTCTCTCTTTCTCTCTCGCTCTCTCTCTCTCTTCACCATTCAATGAAGTAAAAAGAGAGCACATTTAACTGGTGCCAAGGATGAGGTCATTGAGCTGTCTGTGCCAGCTTTACCAGCCAGCCAGGCTGCCAGTCATACACACACGCAAAGCCCCCCCCCCCCACACACACTAAATAGAGCGGGAGACGAGTCCTTCAGTTGTGTTTACTAGATAGAAACACCCTGACACTGAGGCCGGCGATTACATCATGGGTCTCCTTGGCTTGGATGACACACCACGTTGATATTTCTGTCTGAAGGGATCAGTGAATGAAGACGCAAAACTGTACATGAAACACTGATCCACTTGTCAAATGTTTACTTTTCCACTTGAGCTGAGTGTAGCGTTACTGTACAACAGAGGCATGTTAACACACTTTCTGAGGTTTTAAAGAAGCAGAGGCCTGTTTCAGAAAGAAAAATCTTCCCGAGGACCAATATAATTCCTTAGATTTATACTACAAGACACATTCACCTGTTCACACGCATACATTCATGCAGCACTTTATTCTATGTACTTTAGGAACATCACCTATCACACATACACACACCAGTGGGTGCACTGGGGGGGTTAAGTATCCCGGACTGAACCACTGACAAACCAATTTGTAGATGACTCACTCCACTTCCTAGTGTCCACTGAGGACATTTGTGGAACAAATGTGTTGCATTTTGGTGAATGTTACCAACCTGATAAAATTTCAAAATGTTGTTTGAGGGTTAGGATTCTGCATTAGGGTTAAGGTTTAAAGTAAGGAGTTGCTTTAGTTATAAAAGCTAAGGTAAGGTAAGAATGTGTTGGGTTAGCGGGTACCCTTTTATGTGTGTGTGTGTGTGTGTTTGTGTGTGTGGGGCTATTTCACAGTTTTCCCTTTTAAAGTCGCTTTTGATAGCAAAATATCTTTAACTATTAATTCCCGATGCAGATGAAAAGAGGAGATGTAATATTTACAAGCGAAAAGATCGCACGCTTGTTGACGCAAGGGAAATAAAACAACTGAGAAAGCCACGGGGGAGCATGTAGATTGTGACTTCCTGTGGTCCAGTGTGTGTGTGTGTGTGTGTGTGTGTGTCTGTGTGTGTTTGGGGGTAGAGTTACATTCTATTTCCTGTCTGTCCTGATTAGAAAGGACTATGGCAAAGGCAGAAGGTGAGGCCGGGTGTTTTTTTTAAGGGTTACATAACACTATGAATTTGTCTTTACTGAAAAATCACCCACATTTTGAGCCACTTATAGAACAGATTAGAATAGAATGGTATTATTTGTCATTGTACAGGTGTACAACCAAATTTGGAGCAACTCTCTGAGCGGTGCATACAGTTAAGACAAAAATATCAGAATATGAGATCAGTATAAGTTAAAATACACACACAAACACACTCCTATTTCACAGACTTTAGTAATATTGCACCGGATGTTCTGAGTGGTGATGGTACACAGTATTATGAGCTGGAGCCAAATGGTAAATGGTATATATAATGGACATCTCTATTCTAATTGAGCTTACTATAAGCCTCAGCCACCCAATCACAGACATTCATATAGCACTTTAGTTTACACCTAAGTGCCTTGTCTAACAATAAAACACACAGAGTGTAGCAGGGTTCAGAATCCTGCCACAGAAGGATTCAAAGTGCAGACTGGAGCAACCAGGGATTGAACCTCCAACCTGTCAATTGTTAGCTTACCTCACTCAACCTCACTCTACATCCTGAACCACAGACACCCAAAACATTAGGATAAGATATAGTATTCTGGGAGTTGATAAAACATGCAGAAATCCACTCTCCATAAACAGCTGTGGTGTAATGCATTTATGTAATGCTTTATTAGCTCCAATACTGGAAATAGTGGGAAAATTAGTCAGACTGACTGATGATCACCTACCTGGGGTGAAGAACAGGAAGGGTTGTGTACAGGAGCCGGTATACCCATTGCACAAGACATCTGCTTCTCTATCTGAAGAAGAAACAGTCGACACTAAAATAATCTTTCAGATGCGACAAAGGGAAGCAGCAGCTTGTATGCACATAAACCTCAAGTATGAAGAGTTCCCCCAAAGGTCACATCCATCTGGAGTTTTGACATTTTGATTAATTTATCCACAAAAGTGAATTTTCCTGTCTTGGGTCCACTATACCTGCATCTATAAATCATCAGGCATGCATGTTTGAATGTGTGGGAGTCTGAACATGACAAACACCATCCCCTTCCATACTTACAGTCATGTGCTGAGCAGATGCCCCTTGCATGGCCGGGTCTGGCAGGGTGCCAGGTAAGGAGGCTGGCAGAGGCTGCCTGTGTCTGTTCCGCATGTGAAGGAGGCACGACAGCGGCCCGGGAACCGGCCTGTGGTGAGCCGATGAGGGAGAGAGCGATACAGACGGGTCATGCTAGGGAGCCATCCACAGCCAAAGTTCCATAAAACCAGGTTCAGAGAGAGGTGCAAGTTGAAACATTTATAGCTCGGTCTTAATGGCAGATGGAGGTGAGATAGGAATGGTGATATGGTCTTTTTTTTAGGGGAAGCTGTATCCAAATCTACAAACAAAAACTGCATATAAAGCCTCTGTTCTGTTACCTCCCTGCACTTTAATATGTAGGACCTCTGCACAAAACAGAGCTGGTATCAGTGGCAACAGATATGCCACTGAGCTGGGAAGAGGTGGGTTGCAAAGTGGCTTGCAGATATGCAGCGACTGTAGGCAGGCTACAGCAGCTAAAATAGCACTCCCTATGTTCACAGGGTATCAGCTGAGCCATCAGCTAATGATGTGGGCTAGCACTGAGATCAGCTGATCTGCTACCACTGCAGGTGAGCGTAACTTTGCCTGAACTAACATCGTTTGATTTCTACTACTTGCTTCAAGCATTTTTTTCAAAAGGAAAAGATAAGTGATTTTAGCTGGCTGGCTTACCTTCGTCTGAACAACAAGTTGGCACAGTTTCCTAAAGTAAAGCAGGAGTATGTCTTTCTAGAAGCAGCGTTTCAGTCATCCTGTTTATTTCATACACTTAACAGATTTTACTGGAACTACTTTCTACAGAGGAAATAGTCCCTTACGAAACTGTTGACAGGGTGTTCTGCTTAATGTCCAGAATATTAAGATCTCTAGGCAAAGATTTTGCTGTTGAACTTTTTTGACATGGGGAGTAGCACAACCTAAATTCCACTGAGCCTCATTGTTTTGGGATGGCGGATAAGTCTCAGAGGCAGATGTGTCAAAACATTGGCAAGCTGGCAAATCAAAGCCGCAAACCACTAGAAACAAATGTTACTGAGGAGTCTCGGAGAGCCCTTAAACACTCCAATGTGATCAAAAAGCATTGATGTGTTATTGTATGCCAGGAGAGAGCTGTAAACAGAGTTTTGAGGTGAAGCGCTGACATAGGGAGAGTGATGAAGTTTAAAAAAAATGGAAGGAAAAGAAAGACGTGGAGAAAAATGACAGCTCGAGAGGGAGGAGCAAAGCCTGCAGATCACAGCGGGGGGGATCCAGAGACCCGGGGTGCCATGTGCTGACCTAACCCCTCTGGCTCTCTGCCAGTCGGACAGCGTGGGCCAGCGTGGCCATGCTGAGGTCATCATCAATGATGTCATCACTGAATCTGGGGGTATGCGACCCTTTTAGAATACAACAAAGCGCAGACAAACCAAACAGCATTTCCTAACATAACCACAACAGTTCTACCAGGCCAGCAGCCAGACACTCAGACCAGGTCACTATGGAAACCGGTGGTAAACACTTGGGGAAACAGCCAGACGCCCGATCCAGAGTTCACTTAGTAACTCTTAGCGGGTTTCACTGACTAACATGCTGTCTGGATTCAGCTGGCACTGATTTATGCTGCCATAAATGACTGTCAGCTCGCTCCCCACTGTCCTGTCACGTCCTGTCTGAGCCTGGACAGATGTTTGGAGCTAAATATGTAACTGACTCACTTCTGGCACCTTGATTCATCTAATCAACAACAGATTTGACAGAGCCTTTTGTTTGTCTACAGTATGCGTTGCAAGCAGAAACCATTGGCGGGCAAGATGATGGAGGCGTTTTTATGTAAAACTGACATTTGGGCGGGAATCACTATTTACTATATTTAGCATAACTAAACCCCAGAAAACACACATAAAAAATTTTTTTTAATCACAACGTGTCCAGTTTGATCTCAGAATATCACCCATCTGCTCTCCTGTGAATGAATAAAGCCTCAAATAAGTCATAAATGCTAAAAATGACATTGCTGTGACAACTAGGACAAGTAGAGAAAATGTTGCACTAACAAAAGAAAAACTATAAAAGTCCAAATTTTCTCAAGCAGGTGTAAAACGGTTCAAAACTTGTAGAAATATTTGAGTGTACCTAGGCCCATACAGGTATATTTATAGGTGGCTGTTTTCATTGTACATGTACAATGACAGTAAAGGGCTATTCTTATCAGCCCATTGCCAGCCTAGAGAGTAACTGTGAGTAAACGTTATTTATGCAGCACTTAGAAAGAAGACAAAGAGCAGGAAAAGAAGAAGTATAAGAAACAAAACTAATTAAAAGACCAATGAAACCAACAGGGATTATAACCGAAAGCTATATATTAGTCTACACCAAAGTTTTACCAAATTTAACTGACCTGACAATGAGGAGGAGGCACTTCCACAGCTCAAGCATTAAAAGCACTGTCCGTTCCTAACTCTGAGCAAAGCTGGTGGAAAATTTAAGTTAAGGGTAGGGTTCCCTCTGAGGTCACAAAATAAACCTGTAGGATTGTATGATTACTGAATAAAGATAGACAGGCCCAAAAATGCTTATTATTATTATTATTATTATAGGATTAGGGGTAAGGTTAGGGTTGGGCTTTGGTCCTCCACATTCTAAACAGGCAAATGTTTAGAAACTAGAGGCTGATACCTTTCAAATGAAGTCACATACATAAATTTTCTGATTCCAATTTTTCCATTTAAAGCACTGCAGCTTAGAGGTTAAAGCAATTAGTTTATGCTGAAAAAACAAACAACAGCAGTTTCTCTGTGTAGAAACATTCATAGAGTTAATCTGGATAATCCACCGGCCTAACTGTGAAACGCTTTAGTCCCAATAAAGCTGTAGACTTCATGTTGTGCTTATTGCCCAGAATATGAGGTACACTGTTTCTGTTAGCGATTAAAGCTGACTGAAAAGGATAGGTTTGTTGTATTAGCTGAAAAAAATGTTAAGAGGCAGACAAAGAAATATGTGAAAATGCAAACAAAAGATTTTTTTAAAATAAAAATATAATTATACATAAACAGTTTAATGTTCAGCTTTTTTAAGTTTCATTTTTAAGGTAACTTGATATACACATGAAATATATATACAAATGAAATTATTTATTTATGTTTCTGTGGCAGGTGTGAGTTAATTTTTCTCTATTTATGAAATTAGAGATGGAAATTATTTTTATTACCTAAAGTTGCAAGTAATTTTAGTCAGTAAACAATTAAATAAGTACTTGAAAACATTTTTTTTCCTTATTAAACATAATGCTGTAAATATACAGCAGAATGAACAGCAGAATACATAATGAACCCTGTATGTGCGTATTTTGAGAACTTATGAGGGC
Organism: Etia nguti; assembly: GCA_015106755.1. Lineage (NCBI taxonomy): Eukaryota > Metazoa > Chordata > Actinopteri > Cichliformes > Cichlidae > Etia > Etia nguti. The sequence continues at coordinate 781 of VUQG01022271.1, read as the reverse complement.
AGACTGTATACTAGGTTTCACAAATCCACAGCCGTACTGTTAGGAGGAGTGGGAGCAGCTGTAGGGAGCTGGTCAGATGAAAGACAGGAACTCCTCTAATCTGTCTGTAGAACTGGGTGATAACCAGGGAGCCAAGGAAGCTGCCCCGGCGCTGAGAGACTCCGGTCTGGTTCTGAGTCTTTGCAGACATGCACCAGAGACAGCAGTTGCATGGTAGTGTGGGTAGGGTCTAAGGGACTGAGTGGCTTTTTATGCAGTGGTTCTTCATCACTTTTGGAGTTACTTTATTCTCTCACTAAATTGACGTTTAATTTTTTTTTTCCTGCTCCTTCCTCTCACTTCGTTAATGAAGTGATGAATTATGCAGCGGAAACGCCAGCTTGTGAGGGACGGAATGATTTATAATCATCCATAACAGGAGGAAAAAGAAAGAATGAGAAAAGGAAATGTGTTTGTGTGTGCGATGTAGGGAAAATGTAAGATACACATATATGTGTTTGGATGCCTGTAGGTAAGAGTGTGTGTGCGTGTGTGTGTGTGTGTGTGTGTGTTTCCCACATGTTGCATGCTCTAGTTTTGTTCTCAGATCAGGTAGGAAGTGTCTGTATGGTGCAGCTGGTCTGGTCTGTCTAGATTTTCTCTAGATTGACCAGGCTGCACCCACCTGTTAAACAGGTGGAGGCTCACCAGGACATGCAGAACTTGCTGACGGACTCGTGGCCACCTCTCACCTCCTTCGTAGAAAGGGTCACTCCCAGAGGGGCAGGGCTGTGAGGCACCG
>VUQG01022269.1:0-15722 GCA_015106755.1 Etia nguti | reverse complement strand
TAAGTTTTTGTTTTTTTTTTTTTTTTTGATTTTTTTTTTTTTGTTTTTTTTTTTTCTTTTTTTTTTTTTTTTTTTTTTTTTTTTTTTTACAGTGGGTTGGCTTTATATATTTAATTCATAGGCTCCACCATCTATCACCTCAGCACGTTTTAGGTCAGGTATGATAATATTCTGTCCACTGATGGCTCTGGCAGACCCAGAAGTCTTCAGTGTAATTGGTCCAAACTGACCCTGTTGTTGAATAATGTAAGTTACATTTGAAAATAATACACTGAGATTTCATTAATAAGGTTCCTCAGGGTGATACAGTTTCTCACCTGAGGTACTGAAAGACTCAGTTATGGGCACTAAATGCTTAATGGAAGGTGTTTGGATGGATATGTGTACTAACATATCATAATATGTGTCTACATCCAATTGAAACAGATCCACATTAACATTCATTTAAAGCCACATTTATGGTCACTTCAGAAGTACCACTCCAAATTCACTGTCCTTATAGTGCGGTTCCAGAGGAAGTTCTATTCATGTGCTTGATGCTTCTCTGTGTTCACCCTCATGTTTCTAGCTTTGCCATTTGGTGATGGGAAGTTAGTGTACAAAAGAAATGTATAAAAATATGGTACTATGTACTGTTTTAAAATGAGGGAATTTTCTCTATAAATCTTTCAAGGTTATTTTTTTCAGTATTTTTTTATTTTTATTTTTTTTTTACCACAAATTGAATTTGATCATTTACCATTTACTCTTTACCATTCACAGAAACCTCAGTTAAATGGATAAGGTACTGGCAGAAAATTATACAATCATTTTCTCCTTTTTTTAACACAGTTGGGTTTATTTTACAGTGCTGTTTCACTGAAACAAACTGGCTTTTGCTTTTAGTAACATTTCTGATGAAAAATCAGAATGATCTCAAACAATGGAGGCTTAAAACCCAAAGCCTTCGGCTCAAAAATGCGAGAATATGTCATAAAGCTGAACTGCATAGACAAAACAGAGATTCTCTGTGGTTCTCTAAGAGCAACATGCCGTCATCTAACCCTTTGTTAGTGTATATAAATGACATGCTGAAGCATTTGCTCATTCAGCATCCTCGTCACTAACTGCTTACTTACGAAGGGATCTCACTGGTTTTAAAACTGTCTCACTTATTTGAGACCAACAAAGTAACAACTGCACAACAAGTGTTTGGTGCTTTGCCAGTTACTGAAGGAGTCTTAAGTTTTTGGATAACCTCGTTTGGTTTTGAATTTTGCCTCTCTACATCACCACACTGGATTTTAAAACAATCAACAGCTACCTTCTTAGTGAATGTTGCTGTGTGTGAAGATTACTGTCCTCTGACTGCATCAGGATCTCTGAAACGCATACAGAGAGAACACTATTGTCATATCTGATATCCAAGGTGGGTACCAGTGACCCCAGTGATGATCCTGGTGGTATCCCATTTGTGGCAAGCCTTTATAGTGACATGTTATTGTCCTAAACACAATTTGACAAACAGGATTTCACCCTGTTGAATGCTCTAAGTGGTAATTTGAATGTTTATTGCGTGACTGACTGTATCAGAGACCTTACCTGAATCCAAATCCCTTAATCCCACTACCCATTGTTTATCTAAATTGGGCCTTAAAATTTGGGTGAGCTAGCATGGTGCCTTTTTAATAGTATCTTAAGAAGTAAAACTTGATTCTTAACATTTGTAGAAACCTTGTCAAATGGTATTCTCTACAATGTCAACTCAATTCTTTCATGTGCTCAACAAAATATTGCAATTATTAAAATAATTTGCAATCAGAGGGCCTTGATTTTAAAACATCCCATTTTTCTCAAGTTCTATTGCTCCATATAGAGGGATTTGTTTGCAAATGTTTGCCTGATATTAAAGACTTTTTCAAACATAACATCTCAAGACTTCATTTAATGCCACAAACTATAATTGAACCGGAGTAAGAGCATCTTTATTTTGTGCTTTAGAGGTGTTATTAAAAAAAAAAAAAAGAGGTCTGAACTCATCCTAACCTTTAGGCAGTTCCTACCATAAGATATAATCCAATTTATCAGTGTAATTTCTCCCCAAATAACTCAGGTAATTTCTTTGACATATACTGAGAGCTAGGACCTATCTCGGCTGACTACTCATGTTTTTTTTCCACTTCTTTGAGTTAAAAGCTGTATTATGGCACAGTGGTTAGCACTGTTTCCTCACAGCAAGAAGGTCCTGAGTTCAATTCCATCATCAGGCCAGGGTCTTTCTGTATGGAGTTTGCATGGGTTCTCACCGGGTGCTCCGGCCTCTTCCCACAGTCCAAAGACATGCAGTTAGTGGGTTAGGCTCCCCGCAACCCTGAAAAGGATAAGTGAATGGATGGATATTATCATTATTGTTTTGATTATTCTGTACCATTATTATGGTCATACTTGCCAGTTTTGAGACTTTGTCTTTGAAATTTGCTATATACTATATATATACTTTATGAGTAAAAATGAGACCTATCTGGGTTTTTAGATTTTTTTCTATTAGCCATGCATTATTTAGCACTTAGGTCAGGTAAAACTTGCAGCCCTCTTGTTTGAATTTTTTCCCTTGTGTTTTATCTAACCAATTAAAATTGAAACATCTCGCTGAATTCCTTGTTTAGAGCCACACTTTCGTAAAAAAGATAAGTGAAAGATCCTTTGCAGTTGGTAGTCTGTACAACAACAGAGTATTAGGGCCACATTAAAAAAAACAAAAGATGTCCCTTTTGAGATTAAAGTTAAAATTTCAAGATTAATCTCGAAATTCCTGTTTTATCGAGCATTGGTCAGCTGATCTTATCGAGATTACATTTGTGTTAAACTGTAATCGCCACATTTTGATTTTATTTTTAATAGTATTTCAAGTTTAATGTCAAAATTTCAACTTTATTCTCAAAAGGAAACTTTTTTTTTTTCTTAATGTGGCCCCAATACTCCTTCATATTGTACAACACAATCATGCCAAAGGACATTTTGGGAGAAAGCATGAAAATACTGGCAACACATTCCAACATCTTTCCAGGATGTTGAATGCTTTCTTTAATGCAGGTCATAACCCTTGTATAACCTTGTATATTAAGGACTTGGGGGAGTTTTCAGAGTAAACAATGTTTCAGAGAGGCACAAATTCACATCAGATTGTTCAGTCTTTGATACAACCCTCCTCGTTCTTAAATGTCAACAAAGGTTTTACTTTGGTTATACTTTAGGGTCCCAGAGTACTCTTGTTTACATGCCACTATTGCATGTCATTAACCTTTGTCTTCTCTCTTCCAAAGTTTGCATTTTGTCCCCATCTCTCTATGCTCTCCTTTTTCTTTTCTTTTTCCTTAACTCCTAACCATTCGTGGAAGATAGCTGCCCAGCTTTGAGCCTGGTTCTACTGGAGGTCTGTCCCTTGGTCATTAAAGTTTTGTATGATATATTAATACCATACATGTATCACCTTGGGACCAGTGTTGTTGTTGGTGCTGTGTAAATGAAACTGAATTGAATGTATAGGTGGGATGATTTGGTGTCTTAAGAGGTTTAGTTTTCTGTTGTTAAATGTTGAGTAACAGGCATTGAAATAGTGTAGCTCATTTAAAGAGGAACTACAAGAACTTCTAACCCACAGTCAGAATAGAAACCACAGTAAATAATGCCATGTACAGCTAAATGTGGTTCACTTTAACTGCCTTCAAACAACTCTTGCCAGCAAGGAAGTGTAATCGTTACACTCCACCAGACTCTGCTAGTAATTTCACCTTGCAAAACACAGGACTTTTCATGTAGTGCTTGTATCGATTGCTTAGTCCTTTTATTGTGGCATTTCATTGGGTGTGTTTGGATCCAAATTAACACAGATGTCACACAAGGTGACCAGCGATTTACTTTTAGATTTACCTTCCTGTTGCCACACATGCAGTTTTAGCATTAATAGCTTTCTTTCAAACTTGAAGGAACTATTTGTGTCTCTCGTTATTGCAGGAGTGTGGGCGGGGCTGCATGAGTCAGAGAGCACAGCAACAGGAGGGCTGTAAACACTGGTACAGCTTTACTGAAGCTTTATTTCGTCTAATAATATTTCTTGATCTTTTGGAAATATATTGATATATTTAAAAGAAATAAACAAAACCCCCTCCCTGAGCCTGGTTCTGCTGCAGGTTTCTTCCTGTTAAAAGGGAGTTTTTCATTCCCATTGTTGCCAAGTGCTTGCTCATAGTGGGTCATCTGATTGTTGGGGTTTTCTCTGTATTACTTTAGGGTCTCTCACTGTGATTTGGTGCTATATACTATAAATGACAATGAATTGAAAATTGAATTGCTGTTCCTGTTTGGATCAAATTCGAGTCGACACACTGTTTGGATCCATCTAGTCCAGCTGTATGTCCAGTAACTGGTCATCTGTTTCAGCTCTGCTGCCACATTGTAGACACAGAAAAACTTTCCCACCTCATACCACAATACCTGCATTCATTTTAGATTTAAGCTCCTTATTTTATTATATCAGATTTAGATTTATTGAGCTCTTAACTTTTTAGTATTTTCTATTTAACTCAGCTCCTTCTTTAGTGTATTTTTCTAATGATTCTCAGCTGTTTTGTTCTGTGAGTGTGTGTATTTGTTTCAGTGAGCTAAGTTCTTGCTGTTACACATTCATTTCCCAGCTTTCCTGAGATAAATAAAAGATTTCTCATCATCTTGTCTAAATACATGTTTGAGTTAAGCTAACAGAAAAGCTGATGAATCTTTTTGCGACAGACTTTTTACTCTGCCCACTGCACCAAATGAGGAGACTCTGGCTTGCTACCTGATTTCCTGCATGGGATATTTCTGCTCAGCGTTTGGGAAATACTCACTGTTTCTGCTTTACTGATTTCATATTTCATTTTAGATACAAAACAGCGTGTCACCCATTCCTAGTTACAAATATCAGCTGCAGCAAATGTTTCCCTGTAAATATACAACAGCCTGTATGCCAGGCTTGCCCATATTTGTCATTGCCGAATTGGCAGTCCCATTGTTTTTAGCTCCTGGTAACGTATGCACCTCTCACTTTCGAGCTGGTAATGATCATGAACTCCTCTGCAAAAATCGCATCATTAAACAGTGAGGTATTTATCAAGAGAAGAGTGCCCCTGTGGAGAGGGCAGACAACTTTTCATGGGTGGCTGTTTTTTAAAACACTGGTTGCCAACTTGTCTTTGTCCAGTTCAATGGAGTCATTTGACCTGCGCTGTTGAGCAAACAGCCTGGAGGTAATGGATAGGTCAGAGACTGAGAGCAAGGAGGAAGAAGAAAAGGTGTGAGATGAAGAGATCATTAATGCGTGCATGCGTCTTGGATTAGAAAGCATTGATCTGAAAAGAAGATGTTGGCTTTGGCTGCCTCTATTACTCTTGTCTTGTTGTGAAAGGGCTTTGGATATTTTTTCCTTCAGTGTCCTGTTAGACAACGCACAGAGTGATCACTCTTTCTCCTTTTTTTTGTATCTTTTGCTCTTGTGATTAGTGATAACCATTAGATCTATCTTGTGTCTGACTGCTTCTGCTTCTTTTTTCCGTGTCATAGCAGCACAGCAGGGCAGTTTGTTGTTTTGGTTAGTTATTTATCTCAGGCAAGTACTCTCGACTTTAAAAGGCCAGGTCACATCACACTTGTGTTCAGAAAACACGGTTTACTTGGGCAGGCTATGACCTATGCCTCTAGCAAAGAAATGCATGCTGGGTGCAGTTTCTGTGTGGGAGATATAGATCCAACTGGGTGCAAGTTTGCTCTAGGTGTATGTCGCAGTCGCACATCATTCACAGTACTTTTTTGCATGAAGGATCTGCATTTTATAATGGATAAGGAGTGCTGGCAGTGTATTTCCCGGTCACTTAGGGTGCTTTCCAGAATAAGTCGGCTCAGCCCCGCCTACCTGAAGTTAACACCCGTTAATGCCACACATAAGTCTATTTGTGTCTTGCTAAATAAGTCCTGCGCAGAGCGCTGACCAGGATCTAGCCATGAATGTGCTGCAGCGGAATTGGTAGTCCTACATGAATGTCTCTGCCTTTCTAAGGAGCATAACAAATCCTGTTTATTCTTGCTTTTCCCAATTTACTGCTGGAACCGTTCAACTTGGCACTGAGTTCTGACGTTCAGCTTCTGAGGTAACTGGAACCTTGGCGGCCAGTTGTAACCCAGTACCTTCGATTCAGGTTCGATGACGGGAACATTTCCTCCCTTACTTCAGCTCTGGCCCAGCAGGGTTCATCTGTATATTTTCTTAGTTTTTACAGATCTTGTGATAACTTTCAGAGTTTAGAAACGTGTTGATCTGTTTTTTTCAAGCCCTTTTCTTGCTTTTAAAAGTCGGTCCTATGTTTGGGGGAGCCAATTATTAAGTGTTACTACAAATTTTAAAAAGTTCTAAAGTTTCGAAATTACTTTCAGCTCACAGTTCCTCCTAACGATTCTTGATCTAGAGCAGAGACGTCAAACTCATTTTACACTGTGGCCGACATGCAACCCGCTTTGATATTAAGTGAGCCGGACCAGTGAAACCCCCGTTTTATGTCAGTGTAAAGATATTTAATTACACATTTAAAATCCCAGAGACAGATACAAAAATACAGTTAAAAGTCTAAAATCTATGCCCCCTTTTAAATTTTTCAAAGCCATCCAGTGGGCCAGGTTGGAGTATTTGTCAGGCTAATCCTTTCTTAAAAAATGTTATAAATGGACCCGCCTGTTTGCTCAGACCGGGTAGTGTGCTCAGCCTGCAGACACTAGGAGAAACGATGTTACCTTCATTAAAGGAAACCACACGACTGTGTGCAGCGCTATCAAGCACAGAAATGCACGCCTGTTGTTCTGTAATTATGCAAAGCTCTGCACTCGAGCAGAAAACCGTGGTAGTGTCCAAGGCTGCGCTGCCCTCTGTCTGTCTGCATGAATCCTCCCTCCTGGTGATGGCTGAAATGTCACCCTTGTATCAGGAGGAGAGTCATATCGCATGTCTTGCACACACTGTTGCACACAGTCAGACAACCTTTTTTCTCCCATTATGAATATGGATATTTTCCAGATTTCACACAAATGGGTTGGATTTGTTTCATGCCCTCACCCTCAGGCAGATTTAGCAATGACTTGTCGGTGCGCAGGCCATTTTCAGTTTTTCATGAGATTGCCTCTGCCCCCTGCCTCATTTCCTGCTCCCTCCTACTTCATGTTTTGTACCATATGCACTCACCAATCACGGAGCCAAAACCTCTCTCTAGAAGTTATTTCCTTCTCCCTCTTTTCTGTTCTTCCCATTGTAAATCAAAAGTGACGTGCATCATCATTACTTTCGCCTTACAACGTCTGACAAAGGATGTGGCGGATGAGCGCTGTCATTCGATACGTTATGAGATGTATGACAAAGTGAAAATATGGTTGAAAACATAATTCTGAAGTGATGGGGTTGGAGGAAGCAATCTTTTATTAATTTTAAAACTTGTTTTTTTAGCCCCGGGGCGTTGGCTGTTTGTGGACATTTTAATTAATGCATACAGCCCAGTTCTGAAACTAATGACTTTACAAAAAAGATGTGAGCCTTCTTAAGGAAACAACATGTGTCACTTTTTCTGCATTCAGTCTTTGTTTTCGGTGTTACTGGTACAAAGTACATTGGAAAAAGATTCCTTCGTACTGGGCAGCTTTCACACTTTGCAAACTCATTGACTGAAACAGTTTGGACTCTTTGAAGGTCCACTTCTGCTGGCTGTGGGGCTGTATGCTTCACATCCATGTTCCAGCCTCTTAAAAAGGCTAACAAAGCTAGTCAGTTATTTTCCTTTTGTTTCAGATGAGTTATTTATTATTTTATTTATTGCCAAAATCAGCTCGAGTGAACATTTATTGATGATATGAGCCCTACTAAGAACTACTTAAACTACTTACTACATAAAAACATGCTGGAGTAAAAAGAAGAAGAAGAAGAAGAAGAAATAAGTGTACTGTTTAATCAAGCGTCATTAGTGCTTGTTTTCACTTATGCACAGTAGCTGGGCTGCTCTAATCTACCCTTTAAATAGGCAGTAAAGAAACCCATAATTATAATGTCAGACATCACTAACTGGAAACCCCGTTGTGAGAAACTGCTAGGTGTACATGTCATGATTCTTTCACTGTTGCTGCAACACATTTCTTTTTCTATCGTAGGGTTAAAACAAAGGGTAGAACGGAAAGTTCTGGAAGTTAACTATGAGGATAAAGAGATTTACAAAGTATTTCAGGCAAGAGTCACGTCTGTTTTAGCTTCTGTGGCTTTTATCTTTATTTGGTAAAGGTGTCTTAACTGGTATTGATTGTTGTTACACTTCTGTGTTAATATGTCTCCTTTCTCTGTAATCATGATATAAAGTAACAGAAATGGAAATGAAAATAAAGACCGTGTTGTGTTAGTGTTGACTGATGTATTCACTGACTCTGTATAAAGCCGTCTGTGTTGACGCTGACCAGAAAGGCCTGCCTGTCCAAGATAAAGACTTTTCACTAAAAGTGCTGTTGGAATATTTAAAAAAGTAGAAGCGTGTGAACAAAGTGAGAAGTTTGGGTCATTTCAAAGAAAAAAATTATTATTGCATCTGTTCTGTTTGATTTGTCTGTGGATTTTAAATGACATATTCACTTTTAATATTACATCCCTGCGCAGCTTTCTTTCATTACTCGCTAACACGTTGCGAAAATTCTTCACTCTGTGGTCATATCGCCATTGCTTTTTCATTTTAATATAAAGTATTTTTCTTCCATTTCATTTTGCCAGATAATACATATATTTGAATACCCTGTTATTTGTTCCATTATGTTACCTAGATAAGTGAACACTGAGTCCGATTAACATAGAGCAGTGGCGCATTTTTGTATTAGATGTGGGCTGAATCCCAACATATTGTATTACCTTCTGTTGTGATACATTTATAGTCATGTTTTTTGACTTTACCGGTGCCTTCAGTACCATTAGGTTGGCTCTAATGGGAGATAAGCTCACACCGATGTAGGTGGATACCTCCCTAGTGACTTGAATAGCTAACTACCTGATTGGCAGATCACAATGTGTGTGTCTGCGCCTCTGTGTGGCGAACAGCGTGGTCAGCATCACCGGAGCCCTGCAGGCGACTGTCCTTTTTCTTTTCTTTTCACACTCTACACCATGGACCTCAACTATCGCACAGAGACCACCCACCTTCAGAAGTTTTCTGATGACTCTGCAGTAGTGGGATGTATCAGAGGAGAGAGATGAGGAAGGCTGTGGTAATACGAGTACAAGCCTGCGGTGGCCAACTTTAATACGTGGTGCTTGCAAGACCACGTAGTGTGGCAAAGACTAAGGAACCACCTGTGAACATGAGGAGGAGCAGAACTGTTTCCATTCATGGGGTCAGTGTGAAGACAGTGGAGGGTTGCAAAAACCTTGACACTGAACAATAAAGTGGACTTCAAGAAAGACTATGCTATGAACACCAACCAAGCCAAAAAACCCAGTAAGGTTGTGGTTGTTGAGATTGACTCTGGGATGAAGGTGTCAGAAGGGAGCATGCTGTCTGTACACACCCTCTCCATGACATGCTGATGACTCAATGACCACACAACACCACTGGAAATCACCTGACCATCAAGGTTTACAACTCGTGTCTATGACACCTGGATCTTTTTTCACTTAACATATCTTCTTTATATTGTACATAGGACTGTTTAACACTTGAATATTTATTTTAACATTTTGCAGCTTGATTGGAGCATCTTATTTTTATATTTTTCTGTCTTCCTATTTCTGTTGAATTGAGTGTCTGTAAAAAAGCAATGTCTCCCCTGCAATTTAAAAAGTATTCTGATTCCGATTCTTATATGTTGGCATGTAATATTGATATTTTTTTCTCTCTCTCTGTACTTAACACATGGGGCAGTCACATCACTATTTCTCTGAATTCTTGATATGCCAGCATAATCTAAAGCTGCTCTGGCACCCCATGAAGCTTCATTTCCTTCCAAATAGAAGGTCAGTCTTCTGTCTGTGCTGGTTCACTGTCCAGTGCTGTTAAGGATTGCAGGGTATTAAGAGGGATTCAGCCCACAGAGGGGGCCATGGTATTTACTAAGTGAGCGCAGAGGGCAAAGATGGACATAGCTCAAAATCTGAACCACACACCAACAGGGCACAGCAGCCAGTTCCTTAAAGAGGGGTATAATGTGTGTCTTTGTGCTCATGTAGAACAAATTGCCCAAATCCCGGTCGGTCACATACACCGTCCAGTTCCATAAAACAATAAAATATTTTCAGAATCTTTCCTCTTAAGTTTTTTTTTAATATCTCTTTTCTCTGCTAGACATGTGAAGATCTTTGTATAAGTAGATGCACTGATTAAAACAAGATATTAGTCCATTCACACTAACCTGAAATGTATACCACTGCCAAAATCTTTCATTTCATTCATGTTATTAGTTAATGAAGTAGTCCTGTGGACTCGCACCCGCAAAGAAAGTGGTTAGTAAGCTTGTATCAATGGAGACTCAGTGTTGGAGGGCTTCATAATGCCCTGACACTTAAGATTGTGCTGCTGCTTTCCAGGCAAATACATTTGCATTTCAGGTCTCCAAAAACCCAATTAAAAAACTGCAATCCTCCCTAGGACAGACAACATGATAGAAATGAAAACCAAACAAAAGTTACTATAATGATTCAAATATGAATTAAATACAATATTATTTAAAAACAAACAAACAATCAATTTGTTTAAAATCATAAAATTTATCAAAAGTTAAAAAAAAAACAAAAAACAACTACTTAAATGTTTAAAATAAAAAAGTGGGAAAAAAATCTGATCATAACAGGCCATATAAACACCTGCAAAAATACTCAAAAGTGTGTTTGTGGTAGGTTCTGCTTTACAACTGGTGTCTCAGTTTTGTCAAGCTCTCTCACATACATTTTCAGGATAAAAACAATGCTTTGCAGTTTTAAATTTGCATAAAAAACCAAGCTAATATTTGATTTGTATTCAAAATTATACAACTGAAATTAATGAATTACTGTAACCACCCCCCTAAGATTAATATTGTGTACTGAATGCTCAAAATGAAAGTGGACCAGAGAGGAAAGGAGAGACTAAAGCGAAAAATATGTTAGAAACGATGAATGTTTGGAGAGCATTTTCATTTGGAACTGGTTGACAAGCTATTTTCAAACATGGAGCCCTGAACTTTTCTATCTGAAGCATATTAGAATGCAAATGTCCAAATCATTGGACATTACCCGGTTTATAACCTGCCAGCTCTGTACAACAAAGTCCATATGGTGTGGGATTGTGCCGATGTGCTAATAGCGAGTCGTTAGCTAGCGAGTGGTCATGTGCTGCCTCCAGGCAGCTACTTCAGCTAAACCACATTAAGTAGTGAAAAACACCCCAGACAAAGACAATTTCCTGGTGTGTGCATGTGAAAAAAAATAACTGTTGAAAATATCCCCACTCGATTTCCTTGAAATTTTAGCCTTGGGGCTATGCTAACCAGTGGGTGGAGGGTAACGCGAGGTCACTCACTTTGCTAACTGCTTTGACAAATTTTTAAATGTAACATGGGAACACGTAACAAAATTTTATGTGTTTTATTTTGGAGCGGTATGTGAATAATTTGGTGTAGATATAGAATTCTGTTTTCTACTACTTTCTTTTTGGTGTGTTCTTTTTAAGGGAGAAATATAATGCAGAATGTTCTATGTCTACCACATGTTGAGCCTCAACTCAAGTGTAAGAAAATGCTCTTGTAAATGTGTGTGTGGGATTTCTGGCAGGTTCTTTCTTCAGTGGTCTCTCCTGCAGAGTGCCTGATAATGCAGCCAAAGGCCAGTAAATGTCAAATACTGTGGTCTCACTCCCTCTTCTCTTTCTTCCCATATCCTTCACTGCTGCACTGGCCTCTCTGAAGGTTTCATGCTGACTGAAGTCGTGCACTCATCCTGCTACATCCAACCGGTGTTACAGAGTGAGACGGTAAAAGAATCTTTAGGCAAACACACGAAACACAGAGTGGGACAAAATAGCAAGCAGCAGCAGTGTCTTAGCCCTTCTCGCTTCTGTAGATGGAGATTTGTGCTTACATCTGCCCAGGTTCATCGAGACAACATTTCATGGATTTGGTGGTAGGCAGTATTTTTTATTTTTTACAGGGACATATCTGAGTAAAAAGGACAGAATGCCATCAAATTTGGTTGTATGAGAGGATGAATCCTGATGATTTTTGCCTGGCACCATCAGTTGATTAAACTGACTGCTGTTGGAAAACAAGTCTTACCCCACTTTTTCTAACTGCGACAACCATGTATGATATGAGAGTGGACTAGAAGTCAATCTAAAGAGTGAAGAAAGTTAGTTCCCCGTATGTGAACCTCTGAGGGATTCTGCCGTGCTCTTTACACTGTCTCCTGCTGGGCAGTAGATTGTCTGTGAACCAGGCCACAGCATTTGGCATGGGCTGGAGGGGGGCGCTCACAGGCTGTGATGGGTGTGCACGATTGATGCCAGAAATATCGATGCAGATGGGTTGCTGAGCAGTGTGGGGCTGACTGAAAAGATTCAAGTATCGAGTTACATGTCTCATTAGGAATAGAAGACAGCTGGGAAACAGGAAGAATAACATGACACAAAGGTGAATCCTGCATAGTTTGTGAGAAACAACGCAGGCGTGAGTTTGAGCTGAAGAGTCTCTTTCAAATGGAACAGGTTATTTGTTGGGGGTAAAGCTGTCAGCTGTAAATAGACTGAAATGCATCATGGATGTGCTATTCTTTTCCTCCTGCTGTATTCACCCCCCCATATCCAGGACACATTTTTAATTCAAAATATTCATGCTTGTTTCATATAATTGAAATTATCTCGGGGAAAATGGATTCCAACCTTTTTATAATGGAAAGCCGACATTCTTCCTCAGGCTTCCCTTGCATGAGATCCAAAATTCAAGACCAGTTGATGTCTGGAAGCAAGTGCATTGCAACCCTCATCTATGCAAGGTTAATTGACTCTTAGAATCCATTTTCAGTATTCGAATTTCTCTGTTGCCTGAGCCGTATAAATATCATTTCATTATTCCAGCAAACAAAACAGCCGTTCCAACATAACAAACCGTATAATAATTTTTGAACACATGCTGCTTGCAAGAACTTTGTCGAGACCGCATTGAGGTGTCGTCGGTTTCTAGGGAGTGTTCGGCATGTGTTCATTCAGATAAAGCATTCACTTTCATTTGTTTTGCAAGTAACACTTCCATCTTGGACTGCTGATAGAATCTAAAGAAAAGAAAAGGAAAGGAAAGAAAAGGAAAGAAAAGGAAAGGAAAGACTAGGTTGTTGGAAACAAAAGTCCAAAGAGAGTTTCACCAGTCAGCCTTTGCTAAACCACTTGCATCTAGTGCATCTCTGCATGGAGGTAAAGTGAATGCACTCTGGTATGTATTCAGGAGGGGGTTGTTAATCTTTCGGCAAACAAAAGTCAGATCAGAGGATAATGAAAAGGAAGAGAAATCACTCAGGCCTCTCAGCATTTCTGCCATGGGAGCTTTTATAAGCTACCATAACTTTTTTTCTAGAAGCTGTCCATATGTTGGAGCTCCCACTGTGGTATGCTGGCTCTCCTTTTATGAAAATGTGTCTTTTAATTAAAGTGGCTAGTGGAACAAATTGGAATCAGGGGTTAATGCTGGCGATGATCAATGTTGGCCAAGAAGTAGAGCTAAGCCGCAACGAGGAGTAGCAGAGTGTTATTTTCAGACCTTTTTTCCACTTCCTGACTCCTTGTTATCTATCATCCTGACTTTCAGGTACATCCATCTATCGTTGTGTGTGTGTGTGTGTGTGTGTGTGTGTGTGTGTGTGTGTGTTTGTTGGGAAGATGATGGTAGAGCTGGGTGCAGACAGGGTGGTTCCATTTCTACGGCCCATTGTCCTCCATCAGGCACAACGGGATGTTATCAGCCTCAGCCAGGCTCATGCTCCTACAATGCTTCATTACCTGTGTGTGCGCGAATGCATTTTCATCCTGCAAACAATGCTTCATTACATGTCTCTCTCAGGGCTCCCTGAACATTTCTTCCTGTCTCATTACCCAGCGTGAGCCACGTTATCTGTTCCAGTCATATTTACAGAGCAGACCTTTGCCTTCTAAGAAAGCGTTGCACACAAAGCTGTCGTGTTTGTTAGCAACATAATTGTGAAATACATGTTTAGTTCTGTGTGCAACATGAGACAATATAGAAATACAGCACTAAGAAAAGGTTATTCACTAAATTTAAACTGAAGATATACTATCTGGACAATGTTACTGGGCAGCCAACACGTTACGCCAACAGAAGCTGCTCTGCCACAGTAACCCATGGTTGAAGCTCCCAGTGCACAGTTTTTCAGCTGATGTTAATGCAAGAGGAGGTTTGGGAAGCTGCAGTTTGTGAGTCAGCAGCACATTGGCTCACTTAAGCACTATGCACCTCAGCACTTGGTGATCCTGCTCTTACAGTTACAGTACCATGCTCTTTTGACCATTCTGTCAGAAACATTTGTCAATCAGATCCACATATGAGGACATTAGTTTTAAATTTGTATAGAACAGTGGCAGTATAATGTCCTCATAAGTGGATATCAGGCCCTTGTAGAGCAAAATTTTGTATTTTGGTCTAGACAACCCAAAATGTGATGTCCACATATGTGGACGCCAGGTCCTAGGAGGTTAAAGTGATTTAAATACCCCGGTGCAATGGCAAAATTGAATTTTCTAAAGGAAAGCAGGTCATTGTGAGCTGTAAGCACTTCAAATGACATGTTATCCACCCTCTACATCTAGCTGGAGGTTGGAGTGAGTATGCTGCGGTGACATATCCAAGCCTACATCCTTCTACTGTATATGGAACTACAAATGCATCTGGTCTCAGTATCACTTGATGCATTTAATAGAAGTTACTCTTACCACTACTGACACATTCAGGAAATGAAGACTTCAGCAGAAAGGTGTTTTAGCCTGGATTCTGTCACAGTCTGCTTTCTTCAAACACAAATATTCAAAGTAAGTCAGAGCGAGCACAGATGAATATGAAGGCAGGCCTGGAGGCTACATCCCATCACGTCTAATAAGACTCAGTCAGGTTATCATAGAAGGTGTATTGATCATCCATATTTGGCCCAGTTTCTCGCTTCAACCCACATTAAGGAATTCACTGCACACTTGATGGAGGATGAACAAAAACACAGAGAAATGGTGGGATGCAGAGAGTTGGGGGAACGTATAATTAGATGTAAATATTCAGCCTTATGTAATCAGGGGTTTTTTTGGGTCATTTCAAGGAGCTGTGTGTCATGCTGGTGTAAAACACGCTTAATGTTTAAACGAGAAACAGCATCAGTTTAGCATCATTATGCAATTATATAATGCTGAATATTTTAACTGCTGATTTTCACTCAAATATGAACTTCAGGTCAGTATCCAGAAATTTAAACATTCCTACTTTATACACAGTATATGGTGGTTGTGCTGTTACCCACAGTAACTGATATTGTTTCCATCTTTTGACTCTGCCTGTGTGTGTGTGTGTGTGTGTGTGTGTGTGTGTGTGTGTGTGTGTGTGTGTGTGTGTGTGTGTCATTATGGTAAAGTGTAGTCCTGGAGAAACCTACTGTAGTGGAAAGTATCACACAATTCTGAGTCAGA
>VUQG01022264.1:8822-22203 GCA_015106755.1 Etia nguti | reverse complement strand
TTGGACGCATTGATGTGAACATCTCCTGCCCTGATAGCAGCTGGGGGAGGACTATCCTCCGCCCGTGAGAGCTTTGGCACGGGCGAGGTGCCCACGGCAGCAGAGTAAAAGCGATACACGCTTTCACGTCAAAAAGTCGTCATAAATGAGTCTCCAATAACACCAGAAAAAGTCGCCAGATTTGTCGCTAGTCGCTTTTTAGAAAAAAAGTCGCTAAGGGGGTCTGAAAACTCGCTAAATATAGCGACAAAGTCGCTAAGTTGACAACACTGCCTCAATGGAGGCTTCAATTAGGTATCCGCGGGTGATCTGTAACACCGGGGGAGGTCAGGTGACGGAAGGGCCGGATGGAGATAACAACAGGTACGCATTTCGGGGACGCTCAGATGGCCGCTACTATTTATAGCAGCGCCCCCTAATGCGCCTGACTAATAGTGGGATAAACAACCAGTACATATAATATTCATCCTGCTGCAAGTTGATTTAATAAAACAAAGCGTTATATGAAATATGAATTCAACATATGTGGGCAGGAAGATAGTAAATTGCATTGAAATACAGTTGCAACAAAATCCATAAACATGACCACATTTGCCTTTATAGAACAATAACCTGATGGATACAGTCTGAATTAGAGCATACTTTAAGGCTATGTTGGGTGTGGCGTCCCTAATCAGGAGTGTGTTGTGAATATTCCACTCAGTGTGGAGTTTTTATTAATTCATTACAAGCTGTGAGACCCAACTGGCAAGCAAATGTCTGCACTGTATTTGGAGAAGCCACTGATTGAGATGAACTTATTACACCCATCAGAAATATATATAAAAAAAGACTGATTATAGTTTAAACATTTGGCCTTTAAATACTTTTGAAGGCAGTGGGGGGAAAAAATGACAAAGGAGAAAAGGATCGGGATGCCCCTGTGATTAATATCTCATGTTGCTTTCCCCGTCATTTACTATAAACACTACTTCTGAAAGACCGTTTGTTATAGCGAATGCAGCACAGCAAAGGAAATTTGAAAACACCATTAGAACAAGTGATACTAAACTGGGCTTTCTAAACGGTTTCTGTGTGGCCATATTGACTGCACATGTGTGCATTTGTATGAGTTCATGTGTGGAAGTGGGACTGATCTGATGATTTGGAGGGCAACCGAAACAGAAAGCGATGGCATTTGTTGCGTGAGGGGGGTTGTACTGTTTCTGTCAGCTACATGCTTGTGGTGTTCAGACGCACTTGCACAAAAATACTAGAATACTACCTCTAACAAATGTCACACACACCAGCACATGCACACATTGAGTATGCAAACTACATTGCCTGTGGCTTTTTAGATGCCCCCGGGGCTTTTCCTGTCCATCTGTGGTGACAGAATGACCACTCTGCCCCCTACAACTTGAGCAGAGCCATGTGGTACCACACACATACAGAAACACTACACCAGAAGCTCTACAGAAACCTGCCACTTCCCTGCAGAAAAGCAGCGTGAGTCTTGTTTGTCTAATTGACAGCATTCCAGCCAAGCAAACAAACAAGCCTAGCTGCAGTGTACTCGGTGACACATTTAGCTTTCAACACCTATGTCCTTTTGTATAATTGATGTAGAATCATACGATGTAAACTTTTTGCGAAGGGTAAAACTGACAGTAAGCTTTGATATTCTCTCAGTTTCACTTTTTATAAGTGCTACCCGGAACAGATGGAGCCATCCAAACCTTGTTAACAAACAGCTTTTCAGGAAAACAAAAAGACCATTAAAATTGTATAATGTGGTATGTTAGGAGATCTGTGAGGTGAAAATGTTCAGGGAAATAAAGAATGCTTCTCTTCCTTTTAAGACTCAGTACATTAAACAAAGATCTAACAAATTACAAACGGCTTTAAAAAATTAAGTTTCATCATAAAGATTGCTTGGCCATTGAACAGTAACCAGACATAGTTCACTTTACAAATGAGGACAAAGTATCTCCAGAGCATGATATAAAAGAAATCAAACGCTTTGATGTAACATTGCTTCACCTAAGATTAGAAACAAGGTCAGCAATTATTGTTTCACTGATTATGAAGCACTCACGACTACTTTTCAGTTGTTAACTAGACCCCCACAAAAAAAGAAAAAAAGAAAAAAAATAGTGTGAATCTCTTTAATGGCTTGATAAACATATGAATCGTGTCAGCAATGCATGACATTTTTTCTGTAATTATCCATGACACACTCTTCCTAATGAGCACTAATTCATTAATTGCCTTCCTGTTTGTGTGACTGAATATTAACTTAGAATGTCACCTTGTATAATTGTGCTGCTGTAAAAGCATTTGTGGGTGGCTAAAGGGCCCGGGCTTTAGGTTGAAGGGGTTTTGCCAAGTGACAATGACAGTATTAGCAGTTTATTCACTGTAAAGCACTTGGTGGCTTTAAAAGGCTTTTGTGTGAAATTCAGTGGAACAACTGCAGAGTATTACAAGCATGTGATAAAAAATGTGCGAAGAGATGTAAAACACGTCATAACATGAATCTAATGAGGGAACAAGAATTAAAACAAATGAAAGGTACCACAAATATAGGTAAAGGCTAATGTACATTCTAGCATTTAAAAAAATAAAATAAAACAGTGTATGAAATTTTTTTTAACGATTTTAGGTTTTTTTTTCTCATCAGCACATTAGTGTTGTAATTTGTGCAACCCAGTAGCATAATACATCAACACAGTGTGAAGTTTCTCAGCCGTGATCCACCAGACCTTTCAACACAATGGCTGCCAGCCTAGTACAAATAAATTCTTACAGAACGGAGAATTTAAACCCTGATCTGAGAAATGTGTCAAAGTGACTGTAAAAAAAAAAAAAATGTAATAGATTAACTTATGGACAACAGCCTTGGAAAAATTATGTCTGCGCCAGGATATCTGCTCATTTTAGTTATTAGTCTCATCATACGCTTTATCTGATCTTTGGAGTCAGATGTTCACCTGTCTTACAGACAGATCTAAAATAGAATAATTAAGGCCAGACAGCTTGGCAAAGGTGTACATGTGTTCCGAATTGACTGATCAAACTGAAATCTAAAAACATGATTTGAAACACTGCAATATACATGAGAATGAATTATTTATGCTGCTGTACAGCTTCAATCAAGGAAATGAGATGAACTAAGCCCTGATCATTACGGGGATGGCTTACATCAAAGCCTCATAATGTGGGCATGTGTGTGCATGTGTGTGTGCCTTTGCAAATTCACACACAGTCTTTGTACATGATTGATCTAGAGATTACTACAAAGAAAATAATATACTAGAATCGTATGAAGTTAATGACAATACAGGTGAAAATATGTTATGTATGTGTCTGTCAAACTAACAAAGTGTTTGACTTCACATGTAAAATTAGCACCTGTGTTATCATGGCACTTTGTGTCACTGTGCCTCATGTGAGAATGAATACTGTTATTACATATAACTGTACTATATAATGGATAAGTTAACCTATATCGAAGCTGTCAGGTCTCTGTATATGTCTATATAAAATCATTTGGAAAAAATTAACACTGAATTTAGTTGGAAAATTTGCACACTAATACAAGCACACTACACTATAATACAGGTACACTACTTTGTTGTAGTGACAGGAAGAAATTACACAAAATGTTAAAGGTGTTACGCCACACCTGGGATCAAATAAGTCATCCCATGGCTTAAATGCCTTTCAGGAACATTTCTATTAGCACAAGAATATTTTGGACCCAATATGAATGTAAAAAAAAACAAAACGTATTTAGCTAAGTCAGATTGATATGACCTTTACATTAAACTATAAAAAATGTTGTTTCTAGCTGGCGTCTAGAATGCCACCTGAAAACCCTTTCCAGTTTGATCCCATCAGCAGAATTAAATGTTTTGTCTCTGTCGTGTCTGTTGTCAAAATGATCTAATCTTTGATCTCACACTGCCAATGTTGCGTTTTCACTCAACTTTGTAGTGTATTTATGTACAGTGTAAAGTCTGCAGTTTGTGTCCTCCTGTCTTTCACAATCAACTTGGTCATTTTTGGCGGCTACAGTTTGCAGATGTCCCTTAAACGCCACCTCTGCAATAGCTTGAGGAGTGGGCAGATGTAATGCTAAAAAAAGTCAGCTGCTAAATAATGATAATAACAAAAACTTGGCTTGCATTAGTCACAGGCTTTGACATAACCACTTAAAGAGAGTAGAATGTGCTGACAACCACTCTTCTTTATAATTGCAGCGTATCACACAGGTTGAGAATTTGCCTGTGGGATGGGCGACTAGTACCACTTACCAGTGTTTCCTGAAAACCTTACATGCAGACAAATGGTAGTTTTGAAAGCATAACAGTGAACAGCTTTTACCCAGACTGTGGAAACCCTTCATCAAAACATCTTCATACTCTTTAGCTGGCAAGTTGGAACCCCAGCAATGCACCTGCCAAGTTTGAAGTGTGTTCCATGAGTTTGTTGAGACAGCCGAAGAACAGACACAGAGATTCCTGGATTTATTATGCTACAGTCGCACTTGGGAAAACAGCGCCCGGAGATTGCATCGTGACCAAAATTATTACAATTGTGTGCAATGAACCTGCTCATTGGCTTTCAAATGGTTACTTTGAAGATCAGGTATACGGTTAATCCTCAAACTAACTTTGGTGCATCAAGATGGCAATAACATTAAGATAATAAGATGGAGTCTGGCTGCTATCAGTCTGTTGTCAGTTATGGTGTTTACAATTATCTTTGTTATAATACAGTGATTAACTGTCACAAATATGGTAAAATTGCAAATCTGTTATCATCTATATATGCAGAAATTTACATTAAGGAAAAATTCCCAATTATTACTTATATTTAGTATCTCGCCAGAACCTCAGAATTAAAACAGAAATCCCTCCACAAATACTAACATAGTTCCTGCAGGACAGTGATCCAAAGAGTACAAAGAAAATAATATAATGATAATACAGGTGAAATTATGTTATGTATATGTCTGTCAAGCTAAAGAAGTGTTTGACTTGTGATTTAACTGCAAAACAACATATTCAGCAATCTTATAGCCAGAGGAATATAACCAGAACACAGCTAGTTTGTGATCAGTTGAATCATTTCCTCTGTTAATTTAAAAACCTTTGCCAGTCTATCTGAGACAATTTCTCTGTTGGGAGACAGATTGCCTCCCACCAGGTCAAGTGTGCAGTTGCCTTGTGATCAAACATGGTTGCCCAATCTGTGGGTGATCAGTTGGTTGCTCCAGTTACTTACAGTCAGTCACAGAACGTGGAAAAAAAATGTGTGCAACCACCAGGTCACCACCAACTGTTCCTAGTGGAAACAAGGTTGGCGTCCTATTTTTAGTGTAGTGTTACTGAGTCATTAGTGAGATACTTCTGGTAGGGACGGACTACTTCCCAGCAAAGCATGTGAGTACTAAAAAAGGTTTAAAAATCCATACCCATTCTTTAATATTGCACTACTTACTATTTTTCTTATAAATTATGTCTAAAGATTCATTTACATGTGTCCGACTTGTATTCTTGTTACACAAACCTGATGGGAACATTATGCAAAATGCCATGGAGCAAGACAAGAGTTGCTGTGATTATGCATATAGATACTATACATATATGCTGACAGAGAGAGACTCGCTGCTAAAGACAGCCATGGGCATAACTTCTCTCAAGCATCAGCAGGCATATTTGGAGCTGTTGGCAGATAAGGAGAAAAGACCTGTTATTGGGCACCAGAATCAGAGTCAGCTGTTTCCACCTGAGAGGTGCTAAATCCATCCTTTTTACCACCCACAGCCACTTTCACTGGAAATAAGGTCATGAGACTTTGAGGCGGCGTTCACTGTGTGCACGATACCTGATCTAATTGAAGTCATGCGAGTGCTTCAGAAACATTTCACCTCTGGTGCAATCACTGATGTTGCAGGATAATAAACAGCATGTGGAGGTTTGAATCTTAATGTAGCACGTGTTAAGTATGAAAAAAAAAAAAATACTGTTGAAATGTTTGTGAAACAAAAAGAAAAGGAATAGCGACTAATCAAGCAAGAGCTGTTATCAGCGCTTCTCTATTACTATATTTACCAGGCCGATCCCAATAAATATGAGAATTTGTTTTCTCCTCTTTTCATATCATTTTAAATGCTTCCTACTTTCATCTTCCTCCTATTATCTCCATGTCCCTCTCCTCTACTGTGTGAAGAGTCACATTAAATATAAATAGAGAGAAATGATGGGCAGAGAAATCTGATTGTTTAGACACCATATTGAATTTTAGAGGTCTCTATTGAATTAATAGGGTGTGATTTCATTGTTAAAAATTCATGATGAGATTGTGAGGATGTTGGTTTTAATTTTGTAAGAACAGAGAGCCCAGGCTGGCAGAGGCACAGAGGGACAGGATAAAATACAGTCACCTAAAAGAGATAAAATAAACTTGTGACCTTATTTGACTCCTGACAAAGTGCTCTCAAGGGACAGTGGCAATAAAAACCATCGCATTGCAGTGGATAATCAAAACCAATCCAGTAAAATCAAAATAGAAGCACACTCTGAAGTGCTTCTCTGTGCAAAGACAAGTGCTGTGGCATGCATAAAACATATTTTTTTTTATCTGACAGATGTACATGCACAACATTTCTGTAGTTGTACACACATTTACACTCACACTGACTCAGACATAAGGGAGACTTGTACCCTTTCTTCTATCCCTTTAGGAAAGGATTTCAGGCAGCAGTTCCTATTTATCAGACTGCCAGCCATCTGAAATCAAATTTCCCCTGAAGACACCATGAAATTACAGATATTTTCTCTCCCAGTCCACCTCCCTGCCAAAGCCCACAGGATAAATATCACAACTCTAAGCCTTTCAAGCTGCTATAAGCTGGCACGCTGATGACATTTTGACCAGGCCTGTGTTTCTCCCAAAAGCCTCACTCTAAGTCACACATGCACTCTCTTTGTGACGCACACACACACACACACAGCCACACACCTACACACAAGCATACACTGTCCGGAGTTTCTCCTTTCTTTGTCTCCCTCTAGCCTCTCTTCTAGTGACAGGCTTAGCAGTGCAGTGATCCATGGTACTAGCCGCCTGTTTATCCAGGCTAAGTGCTCTTTGCTGTGCCACTCCACTTTTCTCTGTTGTCTCAGGCCTGTTTGATTGATAAATATTGCAGCCAGCAGGCAGAGCCAGCCTCTGACCTTAAAGTAATGGCAATGGTTTGAGAATTCTATGACAAAAAGCTAAGGACTAAAATCTTATTGCCACAAGTGGAAAGATGTTTTTGTAGTGTGTAGTAGGTCAAATGAAATTAGGGTAATTCACATTTTTTGCTCAATCCCTGATTAAATCTAAAAAGTAATCACTTTAAAAGTCCAGAGTAAAGTAATGGTGACTGAGTGATGCACCAAAGGCAACTTTTGTCCATGTTTGTGGGAAGTTCAGTTAATTTCCTGTAAAATAACCAAGTAAAAGGTGGGGTTCACTTTTGACATTTGCTTCCTCTAAATTGTGGTTCATAGATTTTAATTATAATAATTATGCTTATTTGGTTTATAAACATGATAGTCACTTTCCGCAGAAAGTATTGAGATCAGTGGCAGCCAACACTGTACACTGTAAATATTTAAATAATGAAAAGTTATTAAATAATGAAGTATAATCAGTTAATATATTACTGGTTGTACTGATTGATGTTAATCTAATCAAAGCAGCACCACACTTTTTAATACTTATGCCCAGAAGATGCAATATTTACTTTTTTGTATCTTTTACTAGATTTTTTATTATTATTACTTGTTGCATTTTTAACTTTAAACTTTATACTATTTTAAACTAAACTTTTCTATTTTCCCGTCCTGGAATATCGTGCACATTTTAACGTTCTGTCATTCTGAAAGGGCTATGGCAATCAAGACAGTGTAAATTTTAGAGTACAGTCAATTCATCCATGAAAATTATGATATTAGATTATCTAAATTTACAGAACAATGCCGTACAGAAAGAGAGACCCTCGATGAAGGACCTGCATGTGCAGAGATTGCAAGGTTACATTTTCATTTAGATGTAGAGAAAATAAAACAAAACAAGCAAAAAACTTGGTGCACCATTTGTACTTATATATGAGATGGCCTGTAACAAGTAGTAAACAAAAATCCAAGTTTAGGGAGCCTAGAGTGACACAGCAGGAATCTGCAGTTACATACTCAGTGATGGAAAAGCTTTAGATGTTTTCCAACTGTTTCTGCTGCTGGAGAGCCAGCTAAGGAAGTGAGGCCTGTGGAGCCCACTTCAATTGACACTGAAAAAGATGTGAAACAAGTCTCAAGTCTGGTTTAAGAAGAATGTAGATACATTTGCCAATTACAGGAAAACTGCCTACGACAACCTCAGCCTGAATTGTAATGACACTCTGTATATTTAGGTACAGAGACAATACAGCAAATTCTGAGAAGCAATAAAGAAATCTCTCTGCTTAGCATTTAATACATAAGTACAGTGTGACTTAAGGTTAAATGTCTGAATGAAAATGGTTTTATTAACACATCAAATGATTTTTGTTCCTCCACAAGTACAACACAGCGATGCAGATCCAGACTTAGCGTCAGCTCGTTTTCAATTCGATCCCCAGTTGAAAGCACAGAATGTCTTGTAGCTGTATTACATTAAGGTTTTTACTGAGTTCAAAAAATTTAATTAGTTTTATGTTACCACTCCAACCTTTCCTTCTTCAGACTTTACCAGGATTCACAACCCCATTTCTAAAAAAAAAAAAAAAAAATTAAATAACCTATTAACTGAAAACTAAGACAAGCAGCACAACAAATGTTAAAAACTTAACTCATTGTAAATTTGTTCATTTCCAGCAATGGAAAACTCATGAAAAAGTGGCTTGTGATGCTAACATAAACACCTGGTGGAACCTCTGAGACCTAATTATGTAAATTGCAATTAATCACTAATATTACTGATATACAGGGTATCACAGAGACGTACAGATAGGGAAAGGTTACATAGTTCAAAGTAATGATTGGCAATTGTGAAAAATTGGGAGATTTCATCAACATGTGGCACATAATATCTCTAAAGATTCAGAAAGTACAAAGAAATTTTCCACAAGGACAAGGGCAAAAACCAATACGGAATGACCCGTGATCTTCAGGCCCCTCAGGAGGCATGGCATAAACAGTGCCATAAAAAGCTACCATGCAGAAAAACAAAACAAAAACAAACATATATGCATACGTATGTCAACAAGATGTAGTCACCAGATGTGCTTCCTCGTGAATGAATCCTAAACTGAGAATCAAGTTGAAGGATTGCTTTTTGTACGTACAGTTGCAAAATGTACCAGATGGCAGCCATGTTGAAAGCTGCCTGGAGGTGCACAGGAAGATAATCTTGAAGAGAAAGGAAAAAAAAAAAATCAACTATATATCAAAAAGGAGAACGTTTCTGATCAATCTATAAATGTCTATAAATAACTGAAAATCTAACTTTTAATTGAATAAAAAAAGGAGAAAAGAGACAACAAAACAGACCAAAATATGGTTCGGGCATGGTTTGAAATGCCTGAATCATGCACACTGAATCTCAGTTGTACACTCCTTTTGTTTGATGTGCAGTACATGTTTTTGCATCGCTCCACCTGCAGACTTTCAATTCCCCAGTGAAATGTTATCACAACCCTCCACAATACTGGCTCGATGTTTTTCTGTCCATATTTTTAATACTGCTTGACTGTGATTAAAGCAAATACAATTATTAAGCAGGATCAACAAACTTTTACTTTTGTTTAAGTAACATACTTTCACAGAGTTGAATAACTCAAAAGCAGACTATTTCAGCTCAGACATACAATATTAAAACTACATGACTGTATATTTTAGTCACTGGTGATCTTCTTTTCTGAGTGATCAAAATCACTGCAGAAATAAGTTCACCAACTGAAGGTAGAACTATGAACCTGTTCTATTATATTGCCCTACAGGAGAGATCGGTGTGTCTTCCAGTCATATAAGACTCATTTGATCTGCAATCTCATCCCATATTCTGTTATATAATATCTCTGAGACACACGCCAGGCTTCAGCTCAGTAACTGGTTCTTCTGCTCTCCAGTCTCTTGTCCATTTATTTCACTGTTTCCTTTCTTCCAGCTGAGCCCACAGGGGCAGTGACCTCATCTAAACCCAAACTCTGTGACCACTGGGCTTCCTGTGTGTCTGAAAGGAGATGAGAGTGCCAGACACCTCTCTTATTAAACCTCTGTTTAGCTATCAAGCCAGGGGGCTACAAGGCAGAGACTAGCGAGCTGGTCCAAACTGAGTCTCTTTTGTCATCTCTAACATTACACTCTAATTGGCTCCCATAGGTCTTGAGCCTCCTGAAAAAAGAATGTGCATGCGTGCCCACACACACACACACACACACACACACACAGATACTTGCTTTTCCATCATTGGGGGGCTCAACTTGTTTTTGTACCATTGTGGCATCCACCCTTTTCTAACTTTGTAAGAAAATATCAGGTAAGATTAAAAAAACAAAAAACAAAAACAGAATCACAGATATAATTTTAATTTATCAAAGGAAAACTACCTCTTCAATGAATAGACTAGTGCTGCAGAACAACACTAGTTAGTAGGGCTCTGATGACTTTACTTCTGATTTGTTGATTTAAAACTTCCATTTCACATTTGAAAATCTGATTGGTTAATTTGTTATACACTTCCAGAAGGGTATATCAGAACTGGTAATGCATAGGGGGTACTCTAGAGCAAAAACACATAGGAGTACCTATGTGTGCATGAATGTGTGCAGGAAGTCCATCATGAAGCTTCGAAGCCCATTTAAAGTGGAAAAAAAAAAAAAACCTTTGCCAGGCCCATGATTTTGGGCCCCACAGAGGAGCCACAACACACACGTTACAGATTCTATTTACAGATGCTTATAAGATGATTTAACATCTACAGTCAAGAGTAAAAGTGCTGTAAAGCTTAGCAATCTTTTTTTTTTTTTTGAGTTTATGTTATTTGTTAAGTAATTTATTTAGTTTTCATTTTTTGGCATTACTCAGAAATGGTAGAGTCCTGAATAGCCATAGCCATGGAGATGTAGGAAATGTAAAACAGAGGTACAAGAAGCTGAACCAAGACAAAGCTGAATATGACACAATCTTTGCTTTGGCAAGCTACAGTGATCATGTGTTTCTTTAGGATTGGCTGCCCATACGTCTCCTGACAGATATCCTAGCAAAAATTCTAATTGTATTTGTGAAATGATGTGGCTGTGCATGGTAAAAATGTGGGGACAAAACAAAACTACACAGCAGCTTGTTGTTAAAGGCACCATGTGGAGTTTTTGACTGGTTGGGGTGCTATCAAGCAGTGTTTTGATGAGATGGTTTCCTGTTTTGTTTGCGCAGATCAACAAACTGACAGATTCTTCAGTCCATGACCTTGAGCGTTACGCATGCTTACCTCCACCGAGAATCACGCAGCTTTGCAAAGCAAAGACTAGGACCAGAAATTAATCCCAGGAGATGATACTGCTAATCAATCCTGTCAAGTTTATGTATAGTTTTATATTCATTTACTTTCCAGACCTGCAAGTATCTTACACTACATGACCTCACAGATCCATATGTGAGAACACAATCACATGTCGAAAGTACAGTCATGATCATTTCTTTTGTTTTCCCTGTTCACCGTGACTTTCTTTGTTCAGCTGTGTCCTTTGTGAATTTCTTTGTTCCATCAATGCGACACTCATCCCTGAAAAATGAATAGAGTAGCATCATTTAGGATCCTGGCAAATTATACTCTATTTCTGCTCACCGTTGACTGAGTCCCCCAGGTTTTATATGGCCAGGCTCGTAAGCTAAATCATCCTCTCTCTAACATAGCCTGCCATCAACCGTATCCTGATGGCACATTCACAGACTATAGATTAATTCACTTTCTCATATAACAATGTTTAATTACACAGCCTTCAGAGCAGCGCCATCACAGGCGGAGATTTATGTGTGTTTGTCTGCAGATATGAAGTCTATATAACAGTACGCTGTCATATTCATCATCCCAATAGATGAAACTGGGTTTAATTCCTCCCTCTGTTGGGATGTAATTACAGAGGTTTACTGAGATGGAGAAGAATTCTGACAGAAATACACACTCGGAAACATGCACACACAGACACACATCACACATTCACAACGAAGAGAATTATGCTCTCTGTTTTTGCTGTATTTCAGCAGTTTTGTGCAAAAATGTGTGCCCAAAATAAGTTCTTACCTCTCTTCCACATTCCCAGAGGAATAAATTCTTGTAATTGTGACTCAGAAAAGTCAGGAAGTAGATTTATATCTGGCTAATCCTGTTTACATCACTGGAAGTCTTTCTTTTGGACTATTTTGGGCACAAGTGTCAGATTAGAGAAAATAAGCAGCTAATATACATGGAAATCATCCTGAAAATCTCACAAGCACTCTTGATTGATTACTGTAGTTATTAATTCCATTGCAGATGCCAGTCTTCAATGGCCATCATGACCCTAAGCGGTGTTTGAGCACACTCTCCAGGAGTTTCAGCAGCCCTTTCTTTAGGCTTGGCTAATTGGTGTGAGTGTTGTCATTGATTGTAGATGAGAGGCTCCTGTTTATATCCAAGCAGAAAAGAGAAGCTGGTTCGCTGTAATTGGTCAGGCCAAAGAAAGCTAAAGGGTGGGTGGAGGAAGAGAGGGATGTTTACTGTCCTATAGCTTTCTTTCTCACTCTCTGTTTCTCTCTCTATGGGTCAGGAGAAAAGTGAGTGAGCAGACAGAGTCATACTGTACTTCTGAAGTACTGTCACTCCCCCCTACCCACCCACACACACGCACACACACACACAAACACACACACACTGTACCACCAAGCTGTCATAGCTTTCAGTTATATTTTTTATGCCTATCAATCACTGGTTCTACACATGCCAATCACTCCATATTTGTCCCTGGATTTCTGTCAGTCCATCACTTTTTCCCTCTCTGCCTTTATAATACGCTCTCTTTTCCCCCAAAATTCTATGGCAGGTCAGTCTCTGTCCCTGCAATGTCCCATTTAAGCCATATATGCAGAGACATGAGCAAAGAAACACACAGGCGCCTATTTAGAATAGTCCATTTTTTTTAACCCAGCGCCTGTCATGACATTCTTCATAAAACTCATGAGCTAAACTGTTTCAGATAAAAGTTGTATGACGAAACCTGTTACTCAGTATCTTTCTAAAAACATAATTCATGTAGAATGTAGCATTTTGAATTGGGGCTGTTTTTTTGCTTCTTTTTTTTTTTTTTTAAAGTAAGGAAAGAATGTTT
>VUQG01022262.1:0-11354 GCA_015106755.1 Etia nguti | reverse complement strand
TGAATGCTAACTTTTTTCCACTCGATAAAAGTTAACGGGAGGGTTCCCAATGGTTAGGGACAAATGCAATCGCATGGCAGGATGCTGTAAACAGACCAAACTTCAGTCAGGAGAACAACTGAGATAATCCATCCACAATACGAGGTTAGTCATTAATATACTGCAACAACATGGAAATAGAGCAGCTGTGAGAGAATTCAACATTGATGAATCAATGGTACGGAAGTGGAGAAAGCAAGAAGAATGAGTTGAGTAAAGTTTGACTTATCTGACTGTTTTGTTTCGCTTAATGCACCTTATAATCCGGGGTGCCTTATGTATGAAAACAGACCCGTTCATCGACAGTGCGCCTTATAATCCAGTGCGCCTTATGGTCTGAAAAATACGGTAATAGGTGTTGGAAAGAAGACACGATGAATATAATAAATACATAAATGAACGAATTTCCCGGAGGAACCCACCCGAGGGATTAATAAAGTTCTATCTAATCTAATCTAATCTAAATGAAGAGATAAGTAAATATATTCAAAATCAAAGTTACAGTAATACATTGTTTCAAATGTTCAGCTCAAGCCAACAGTAGCTGGTTAGCTTTTAAAAGAAACGTTAGGAATGTGCAGTGATTAGAGCATCGGTCATATCAGAGAGGGCAGGTGGGATGAAGAAGGAGCACTTAGATCACAGAAGTTAAACAGCAAGATGGAGGAGTGAGCGCAGCGAATGAGGGCTGTAACAGTTTCCACAAGCAACATGATAAGTGTGACAACACTTCCCTAAATTCAGTGCATCGAGCCCAAAGGACACTTTTGTGTAATTTTGAGACCCAAATGGTTTTAGTAAAATTGCATTACTTGATGCCTTGAGAATGAAAAAAAGCTAGATAACTAGATTCCCTTATTTAGGATTAATTATGTTAAGCGCAGTGAAGTCAGGAATTTTATAGAGAGCCACATTTGAATGCATTTTCTAGTAAACACTATAGAGATAGAGACAGAAAAAAAATCAGAGACTCAGCTTTGAAAATTCCTCAGCTAGTCTGCTTTTGGAAGGAGAAATTGGAAAAAAATGATCGAAAACAGACATAAGAGAGGGTCTGAATGGTAATTTATCGTTCAAAAAATTATTATACGCAAAATAATTATAAAAACAAAGAAGTTGAGAGTTAGTGTTGCATGAATGAATAAGATGTTCCATCGACAAGTGCATCAAATTGTACAGACATTTTACAAAGGCATGGCTTGTAAAGGCTGCCGTACACGTTGTTTCTGAAGTATGAAAAACTGAAAATCTAACAAGAAAAGTTATAATGTTACACTGCTATATACAAACAGAGGATAACAGTGATTTTCTAAGTGCTTTGCAGCTAGTTAAGTAAAAAATGCATTTTCACACTTATAATATGATTATATATTATAATATATTCTTGGATATGTATGGAAGAGGATTAAGGCCACTGGGGAAAAAAAGTGGGGATGTGTTGTTTTGGGTTTTTTTCTTAGAATTCTGACTTTAAAAAAAGACATCCCCACTTTCTTTTTCCAGTGGCCCTAATCCTTTTCCGTAGATATGAGATTCAGTACTCACAGACAGAAATATGATAGATTTTACAGATGTAAAATATGATAGAAATATGATAGAAATCCTGATGGGATCTGAAACATTAATAAAAAAAAAGTTTTGGCTCACCCAGAGAGGGAAAAAAATGAGAGAACAACACTGGACCTTTGAGGAGATACACTGCATTGCGAATTTTATTTGAATGCATTCAGTTTTATGATGGAGTTTTTTTCATCTCCACATTTATTTATAATTTTTTTTTTCCCAACCAGACAACCAGCAGCTGAAATCTTTATTCACAGATGAGGAGGAGGACAGGGGGCTGATTGATTGATTGTTAAAGAAGAATTGAGATTTTCTCCAGACTGTTGGTTCTAGTGTTTAGCTGTCTGTGAGGACAAAAAACAGATTAGTCAAAAATCACCTCCACTGTGATGGTTCATTAGCTCATTTCTGATGGATCATAATCACTATTTGACTTCTGTGCAAAATCACATACTTTAGCCCCGTATTATTCTTGTTTAGTAGCGGGTCATCATTTTGCATTACAGCACAGTAGCATGGCAAGCAAAGTTTTATCAGTATTAACATGTCTGTGGTACAACATCAGATTCAATTCAATTCAATTTTATTTATACAGCGCCAAATCACAGCAACAGTCGCCTCAAGGTGCTTTATATTGTAAGGTAGACCCTACAATAATACATACAGAGAAAACCCAACAATCACATGACCCCCTATAAACAAGCACTTTGGTGACAGTGAGAAGGAAAAACTCCCTTTTAACAGGAAGAAACCTCTGGCAGAACCAGGTAGGGGCCGCCATCTGCTGCGACTGGTTTTGAAAACCTATTTTATAGTAGCATTGCCATGAAAACTACATGAAACCAAAGTTTTTTGTCCTTTTGGAAGTTTTGATTAAGAGGTGATGAACTTCCTAAAGAGGTTTTGGAGGTTTTGTAACAGTTCTCATGCTCGCTCCATTGAATGCCTCGATTAAATGTAGGGGCCTTCCCAGTAGAAACGGGTGATCCAAATGATTTTGCTTTTAAGAAAAGCATCTGCCGGGACTGGGTGAGTGTGAAGGGAGGGAGACTATATATAATACACACTGATGAAGAGAGGCAGAAATGTATTTGCTTGCACGTAAAACTTTTTGAATCTTATGAAATGCTCATTCTTCATTATATCAGCTGATGTAGTCCTGTTGACATGACAGATCAGTTAGTGCAGTGTTCCCAGTGATGCTGATACTGTACCAGTCTGTTAAGCTTAAAAGAGTTCTGAGTGTCGAGGCAAAGGTCTAATTGCACTGTCATGAACTTTAACATTTAACACGCCAACTGAGGCCTGTAGTATCTGAGATTTAGCACCTGAGGGTTTTTTGTTTTGTTTTGTTTTGTTTTTTTTCACATTCTGAGTCCTGCACGTTGTGACCTTGGAGTGAATTTAAAGAAATGTCCGTTCCTGGAAGGAATGTGCCATTGTGTTAACGCACCCCTGAATGCTCCAGACTGGAAACTGCCAAAACCTCTGCTTTTATAGAGATTCTCACACTTGCTGATTATCAATAAATCAAATGCATTTGATTAGCTGCTTCTGGCTGCTATTTAAGAGCTAAGGAAGCAGTAAGGGTGTACTTACTTTTTTACGAACTGCACAGAGTACTGTGAAAAAAATTATTTTTCACATGAGTACAACTGATCAATAAAAAAAAAAATAATTAAGTCATTAAATTATAGGATATTTATATATCCTATGCAGTAGGGACACTCAGTGCACCAGGCCAAATGACGATTTCAGTGTCTGCGTAATGACTCAGCCACAGTCTGACCCCCATTCTTTAACCCCTCACTTTTGTGATACGCATCACTGTGCCATCACATATTAGAACCCGGACTCCATATTGAATCATGCTAATATTGTCCTACTTTTAACTTTCCCTCTTTCTTGTGACTAAGTTGCTCTCCGTGTTGTGTGGGCTTAGTTCTCCCCTGATCTCCATCACTCTCTGTGAACACTAGCAATGAATGTCTCATTTATTCTGTGGTCACTGGTGTGAAGCAGACTGCACTCTAATTGAGACCAAAGGTCAAATATGAAACAGCTTCACAAGAGATTCATTGTAATTTTGTTCAGTCTCTTAAGAAATTGAACACTTCAGTTTAGCAAAAGCAGAGATGGTTGAATTTGTAAAACTACTTATCAATAGTGTATATGTCCTGCCTTTGTTTTCTTGGCAGGGGGGTTGGAGTTATAACAAAAAAAACCCCAAAATGATAAGAGATAAAGGGTTCGGTAGCAGTATATTTCAGTCAAACCAAAAATTTATACCTGAATTCAAGATTAATATTCCCCACAAGGAGGTTTCTCACACACAATAAAGAGAAACACACTAAAACTTTCCTGGCTGTTGAAGACTGTTGGAGTCTGGTCAACACATCTGGTTGCAGGTGCCTTTGATCAGCTTTTCATTAACTCACAACTTTCCTAAACGATTAATGAGGCCATGCGAAACAGCAGGAGTTCTTTCTAGATTATTCATAGTTTTGTCCAGCAGCAGAGTAAATGAAAATATATATCCTACTGGGATGTATCAGAGATGCTTATGTGGACTAATAACATCATATCTGGAAGATCTCAAGCAGTAAGTCAACATACTTAAGGCTAGTCTCATTGTAACTGAACTCACTGTAAATAGCGCACATAAAGCACCAATATATTGTTACACTTGGTGGATATTAGTTTTCTCTTTTTTCCCCTCAAGTAAAATGTAACTGAAGGAAAATAATAGTCAAAATAACAGTCAGTTATTTTAAAAAAAATATGTTACACAATGTCTAATGATCGATCCCATTTATTATTGATTTTTTTTAAAAAGGAAAATAAAATCTTTGTATGACCCAAACATTTTGGTTCAGCAGCATGAAGTTGGATCACATTTCATCTTCGAAGTGGATAACACTTTATTCTCCAGAGGTTTCAGATCACACTAATATTTTACCTCAATATAGTTTTCAGTTGACACCTCACAACCTTAATCATTTCATATCTTTGTAGTTACTGCATGTTGTTATACTCTTCTCTGCTATCATCTTTGGACTGATGATAGGTTTAAAATAAGCCTTAAAGAGATGCAGCCACACTCAGTATCAGGTTATTTTAGCTGAGCCGTGCCAGTGAATCACATATCTTAATGGAAAGTTAAACTGAGTATTTCAGATAGCTTTAGCTGTGGCTTTCAATTTGTATATTGTTGATAAAACCTGGCACATACAGCAATTTATTGTTTCAATTCCTCTGTAGATCTTTTTATTGCATCTTTCCTTTTTAACCATAGTCTGGCCTTGTTTTCCACACTCCTGTACTGTGGATTTTTTAGAATTTTAATGAAGTGGTTATTTTCTCCAAGCCTCCCATCAACTGAGCTTTGGGGAAACACGTCTGGCTATTTTCTGACCTCAACTGCTCTACTTACCTGTTCTCTAATTAATTAATTGCAGTGATTTGGTATCCACAATAAAGAGTTTTGCAGAATAATTGTTGTACTTGAATGTTGTTAATGCAACAGAGTGTAAAATTGTGGTCAACCGTGGTCTGACATTGACTGAGGATGTGATGTTTTTAGCCTATCCGGGCCCCAAACTTTTTTGACACCAACAACAACAACAATAATAATAATTCTTAAAATCTCAGCTCTGAGATGGTTTTGTGAGGATTATTGTTGAAGAGTCACTATAATATTTGTTTATTAATTACACTGTATTGGTGCACATGGTTGTTGAGAGTGTGCATGACAGGATGTTTGAGCTGAATAAAAAGGGTGATCATATTGGAATAATTATAATTATTAACTTATTAGTTATGTCAGATACAGTGTGTGTACAGCATAACTAATAGAAACCAAGAGGTGTGAAACCCGATTACTTGCTTTTCTGCTCTTCTACACTGCTGTACCCAGCTGGTTGTCGATCATGACTTTGTTCTTAGAATAGGATTCTGTTTGTTGGATCCAAGCCTCGGAGTCCATGTCAGCGCTCCCAAATGAAAAGCATGACTTCAGTTGTTGTCCCTGTGCTTAGAGTTAGAACTGTTTTTTTTTGTTTTGTTTTGTTTTTTAATGAACATTTAGCTGCTGTTACTAACTGGAACACTGTAAACTTGGTTGGTGGTAGATACTAACTAACCAGGAATCTCATGCAGGCTCTCATGTAGCTACACAAGAAGGTTGTTGGTGGTGTCTGCAGACCCCAGGGAGGGAGCTTGGAGCTTGGAAAGAAGAGGGTAGAGCAGAGCACTGGAAAACACTCTGGAGTTAAGAGTGGAAAGAGAGAGAGTACAATAAGCTGCTCCAGTTTTTAAGCAGTGTTCCAAATACTCATGAATTTAGTTTACAGTGCACAAATGAACGAATCACTCTGTGGCCTTCACTGTGGCTCCAACAGCTGTGTTACTATCTCAAATAGTTTGGCCTTGGTTTCATTACTGTCAGCCTCATAGATGCAGAACAAAGATGAGGCTGGTGAGGCTGATGGAGGCAAAATGAACGCTTGTTCTCTAATTGTAAAATCAACTGCTCACCTACGCTGAAAACATATCTACAAACATTTTATCTATTTATTCACTGTGTGAGGAAAATGTGTTCATTATAACAGAAGAGATAAAGAGATGCTACCATATGCAATCACAATGAAAACAAAGACTATGATAATTAGCTCAAAAATAGATTCTGAAAGGATGGAGAGCGTCTAACCTCGCTGTTGTTTCTGCTGCTTCTGTGATGAAGACGAGGGAGGAACTATGTTGTCGAGGCAAAAAAATCAGCTTTGGAAGTAACGAAGGATAATTTCCTTTCTTCAGTGGAATACACTGAATATTTAAATAATAACTGACAATTAATAATAATATTTGATTATTTTTTAGGTAATAAATGAGGTGCTTAAGAGAGAGTCACAGTCATATGATTTAATTAATGCTCACTATACTCACATTAGCCCTTGACTGTCAATGCTAACTGGTGGTGCTGATGCTAACCAAGCTATGACAGCTAGCACTGCACTAGTTTCCTGCCTGAAAAGTGTCAACTCTGATTGATAGCTGTATGAATAATAGCCCTGTCTTTTAGCACACCACTGCTCATTGACATTTTTATGTGTCTTTTTCATATAATAACGACAACAATTCAATGAAGAACATCACAGATTAGAATATTCATCCTTTTTGCTTTCAGTTTTAAACATTTCCCAGCCAGCAGCTTTAGCATGTAGAGGAACTCTCTATAGGCTCATGTGTTTCACAAATGAGTGGGTGAAAGTACTCAGGGCACAGATGCTGTGTGCCAAGAATCAAATTTTAATTCTGACTCTATTCAGTTTTTGCATTCTGTCTTGTCTGATCTTACAAGGACCAAAGGTTAAAGCAGACAACTAAAGAGGAAGTGTAAGCCACTCAAGCTTTAAATATGAAGTCTTAATTTGGCGGGTGTTATCTCTCTCCTAGCAGAGTTCTGTATGGCTTGACTTTCACACACAGTCAGTAATCAAATTAGGCATGCTGTTCCTAATGTGGGTAAGTGCTAATTGTAGAAATTATTTAAAAACCCACCCTCTATTATTGTCAGCTATTAGCTGCACTCTAAAAGTTGATGTCCCCAGTATTCCCTCATTTCCCCCTCAGCATAAATGCTCATTCAGATATTAAGCTAATAACAGTGTAATGACAGAGTGCATTTGGAATTTTAAAAAACCCACAGTACTGTCTTCTGCTAGTACTTAGTATTGCCATTATTTGCAATAAAATGATAATGATTGCTTTTACTTTTAAAACTTTTTTTATGTCTGTCTGTAAATCCTCATTCTGATATATTTTCTATACATCACAAAGATTCAGTAAACAAGTTGGCATGTCTGCATGCTGGTTGTCTTGACAAATAAAAACCAATGTCATTTTGCTTTGTTTGTACAAGACTTTCCCTTTTATTAGTTAAAACATTTGGTCTGGCGGTGAGCCATTACCCAAAAATCTTTCAAAGTTAGACAGAGCCGAAGTCTGTGAACCACGTAACAAATAAATGTACAAAAGCCAACCATATAATGATGAATGTTTTGTTTTCCTCTGCCATTTAGTTTGTTTATGCAGTATGTTGGTAGAACAGCCTCAGCTATAATTTCCAACTTAAAAGGGAATCGCAAACTTCACTGTTGTTGTGAGCGCCATAGGACATGGAAGATGATAAATGAGCGGATACATAAAACTTTGTTTTCACTTTTTTTTTCTTGGATGTCTGGTTTCCTATTTAAATAAATAAATAAAACAAAGGTTAAAGCAGAAATAGATCAGCATTTGTAACTTACGTAAAACAGTATACAAGTTCTTTCATGGAAATAATCAGCGATGAATACATGTAGGAGACTTTTAAATGCAGTCAGCCTCATCCAGATTTCTCATTAGTGGTTTGTTTCATCTCTCTGTGACGCTGCCAGTCCAAGGCCGTATTCCAGGAAACAGGTTCAACAAACGGTGAGTCTAATCATAGGCTCTGAGTTGATTAACTCGGAGACTGGCAACTCAGAGTTTCCACTTCCAGAACAGCTGATTAGAGTTACTTCAATGAACTGAGGCCATGTTCACATGTGCGCATGAGTAGAGACAGCAAGCCATCATCAGTGGAGGTTCAATAACAGGATTCACCATAACAATGCATTAAAAAAAGCATCTAGCAGACCCAGGGACATGAAATATCAAATCTCAGCTTTGACCTTTGAGTCACTTGTATATTCTATGAAATTAATTCAGACGTTTTCACCTACACATGTAACCCGTTCCAAGTGAGTGGCTAACACCGGCAATTTAAGCCAACCCAGCAGAGGATTCTATATACCTGCCTTTTGTTTTTGTTTTTTGCAACAGAAAAAAAGTATCCCTCTTCATCAGCTTAGATTTTAATGGAGATGCTTGTCTGTTGTTGTCTGTTGTGTCACTAGAAAGTACTAGTGTGGCAAGTGTTGGCTTAGTCCTGTATCATTAGCGGTGTATTCTAATTACTGAACTGTGCTTGCTTATTATATATCAAGCAGCCTGCCAGGCATCTGTGCAGTGTTAATTTGGCCAGCTCTGGTCTTTTTGAAAAGTGAGTTTTAAGCTCTCACTCAGTGGGAGAGTGGTTTTCCACATGATAATGACATTAATTTCCCAAGTCAGCTTCAGATTAAATTAAATCTTAGACAAGTGACTGTAGCTGTTCTCTCCCACGCATTGTACCCCTGCACTTTTTAGACCTTACCCAGAAGTATTTGATCTAAGAATGTAAATGTCCAATCCTGGATTTACTGTAAGCATGTGTGAACAGAGCAGAGCAAATTGGGGTAATGTTACCTGCCTCCTGCAACTAAAATACAGGTCCCACCCTCAACTCAATGCATTTGGACATGGCAGGGTTAATTCAAACATGTTTCTCTTCTGTTCTGTCAAAACGAAGTCACCGGCGGTCTAAATTCAATAGATCTGATGACTGTGAATGTATTTAAAGGCACAAATCTGGTTTCCTACCATACAAATGTTAAGCCAGTCGGGCTTCTTAAAGTTATAGCACATTTGTTTAATTTGAACCAGCTAGCAATTGCCAAAGCACATGTACCACCATTAACTAACGTTTAATTATAAGTGGTAATCAAAATGCATCATAATGGATATGATAAGTGAGATGGAACTAGTGAGCCTGGAAGTAATGAAATCCAGATTCAGCTGTCTATCAGTCAAGAACGAGAGCACGGATACAGAGAATCTGACAAACTAAATACACAGAGCACTGGTCACGATTTTGACGGTTACGATTTCTGTATTATGAAAATATGATGTATGATCTACCCACTTCTATTCTTCTCACCTTTCCTTCCCTCTCAATTAATTGCAAAACAATCACAGTTTGGCAGCGGGGATGCTCTTTAATGTGTTCAGCTTCAAAACAACTCTCTCCTTATGGTAGGGATTAGTTGTCCCTCCATGCTCTGTGGATAACGAAGGAGTGAATGAAGCCAGCTATTGATCCATGAGCAGACACACACAGGAGCAATTCATCTTATACGAAGAAAGAAATAATGCAAGAGGCTGATGGGTAAAAATGTAAAACATAGGTATTATGTATTGATGCCATTCGAGTATCACGTCACAGTGGTCAGATCTAGCTTGTGTTATCATATATGTCAGAGAACATGTTTGTTTATGAATTCTTGTTTTTGAAAATGTTTCCTGTAATTGTAGTTTCTGATTTTCACCACAATATTATTTTATCACATTTAGTTTATTTCACCCACTGTTTGTAATGAGATCAGTGAACACCCACACTTTAATTTGACATTAATTAGCTCTTAATCAGCCCAGTGATAGACTGTGCCAAAATATTGTGGAGAAAGGTTTTATTCTCTTGTGGCAACAGATGCGTAACACATTTTCAGCACATGCTCACAGGAAGACGCTAAAACTTGTGTGATGTTTCACAAGATCAAATCAAAATATTAAGATTTTATCTGGTTAAAGTGTAATCTTCATCCTGTAGCTCTGCCCAGTGTGACTGCTGAAGCAACTACTTCATTAAGTGACATGACATTACCCCTGCTGGTCTTTATCTGCAGTTACCTTTATATTTCAGTGTCATGCAAACAAAATGATAACCTCATGAACTCTAAAATGAGCTGACAAATGTTAGAATACCTATCAATACCTTAGCAGTACACATAATATGGTGAATACTTTGCTCAGTGACACAGGACGATGGTGGAGCGATTAACAAGGTGCCCCAGTTGGAGTCTCTGTGTGGAGTTATTATGCCTTTATTTGCACGGTTCTCCTCTGGGTGGTCCAAAGACATACATGTTAGGTTAATTAATGATTCTAAGTTGGCCATGAATGTGAGGTAGATAAAGTACTTCAAGTGGATATAATCAAGTCCTCTTGTTTGAAGATTACATGAACATGAACATGAGGTACACTTTTTGGCAGGTAGTTCTGACTCTGTATGCTACCAAAGTGCACTTTAAATCAAAAAGTTAAAATGCGATTGGTTGAAGTGTGTGATGGTTAGCACTGCCGCCTCACAGCAAGCAGGTCCTGGGTTCAACTCCACCATCTGGCTGGGGCTTTTCTGTGTTTATGTGGGTACTATGGCTTCCTCCCACAAAGACATGCACTTACTGGGGTTAGGTTAATTGGTGTTTCTAAATTACCCATAGGTTTGAGTGTGAATGGTCGTCCTGTGATAGACTGTTGACCTGTCCAGGGTGTACCCTGCCTCTTGCCCTATGACAGCTGGGATTGGCTCCATCCCCCTCATAACCCTGAAGTGGATGAATGGATGTTTAAGGATTTTTTTTTTTTTCATATTTCCCCTTTTTCAGAGGCTCAAAAGTAATTATTTTTAACTGTAGTGGGCAGAGAAGAGGACACCGGGACCCTGACCTTTAAACCCCCTAATATGCATCAGTTTTTTTCATGTTCATCTGCACTGATCACTTTAAAGTATCAGTGTTATGCACTAACAGTAAATCGCAGTAGCTTATAATAATAATAATAATAATAATGTATACTTTATTGATCCCCGTGGGGAAATTCCTCTCTGCATTTAACCCATTCACTCAGTGAAGCAGTGGGCTGCCATTGGGCGCCCGGGGAGCAGTGTGTAAGGACGGTACCTTGCTCAGGGGTACCTCAGGGTAGCCGTTCAGGGGAATCGAACCCCTGACCTTCCGATCACGGGGCCAGCACTTTACCTACTGAGCTATCCCTGCCCCTTATACCATTAA